>BQKN01065711.1:439341-456780 GCA_022839385.1 Asparagus kiusianus | reverse complement strand
TTTATACCAAGTTAGTTCTAATTTACACCAAGTTAGTTCTAATTTTATACCACGTAAGTTCTTGTTTATGCCACGTTAGTTCTAGTATATACCGTGTTAGTTCTAATCTATACCATGTTAGTTCTATTCTGTAGCGTGTTAGTTCTAATTGATATGGTGTAAGTTCTAATGTATACCATGTTAGTTCTGTCGTAGTTCATGTCAGTTCTAGTTTATACTGCGTTAGTTCTAATCTACAAGATGTTAGTTCTATTTTATAGCGTGTTAGTTCTAATTAATACGGTGTTAGTTCTAACCCTTCCTGCGTTAGTTCTATTTTATACAACGTTAGTTCTATTTTATATCATGTTAGTTCTAATTTATATCACGTTAGTTCTATTGTATACCAAGTTAGTTCTAATTTTATACCAAGGTAGTTCTTTTTTATAACAAGTTAGTTCTAATTTTAACCACGTTAGTTCTAATTTATACCAAGTTAGTTCTAATTTATACCAAGTTAGTTTTAATTTTAACCATATTAGTTCTAATTTATACTAAGTTCTAATTTATACCAAGTTAGTTGTAATTTATACCAAATTAGTTCTAATTTATACTAAGTTAGTTCTATTTTATACCACGTTATAGTTCTATTTTATACCACGTTATATCTAATTTATACCAAGTTAGTTCTAATTTATTCCAAGTTAGTTCTAATTTTAACTAATTCATAGCAAGTTATTTCTAGTTTATACCAAGTTAGTTCTAATTTTAACCAAGTTAGTTCTAATTTATACCAAGGTAGTTTAATTTTATGCCATGTTAGTTCTAGTTTATGCCGTGTTAGTTCTAATCTAAACCATGTTAGTTCTATTCTGTAGCGTACTAGTTCTAATTGATATGGTGTTAGTTCTAACTTATATGGTGTTAGTTCTAATGTATACCATGTTAGTTCTGTCACAATTTATGTCAGTTTTAGTTTATGCCGTGTTAGTTCTAGTCTGCACAATGTTAGTTCGATTTTGTAGGGTGCTAGTTCTAGTTTATGGCTTGTTAGTTATAATTTATTGCATGTTAGTACTAACTGATGGCATGTTAGTTCTATTCTTTGGCTTGTTACTCCTATCCCCTCTAGCGTGAGTTATAGATGATGGTGTGCTATTTCTAATCTATTTAAATCGATTAGTTCTAATGAGGGCGCCTCGAATAACTGAGATGCTAGTTCTATTCTTTGTGCGTGTTAGGCCTAATATGATAGTTGTTTTGTTACTTATAACTTTTTATCTAGTGTAAGCTGGTGTTAGTTCCCATTTAACAAGAAAAAATATTCAATCGGCAAAAAACAAAATATTTGGTGCATACTGGGACGAAAACACTTCAATATATCAAACACTTAGTCAGCGATAGATTCATTACATGTTTTACGGTTATGACCTTCCATATGACATTGAGAACATTTTACTGGCCATGTGTAAACAGTTGTGTTGTTGATACGCTTGGTTTTATTTCTCCCTTTCCTTTTTGTTGTAAGTGGAGGTAGGATCTGTATCTCATCCCTTGGCACGATGTGCTTCTCATAGTCAGGGATAGGGTAGAGGATTGGCTCGTAGGTTTTTTTAAAGGCTTCAACCGTCATAAACCAGTCACAGAACTGGTAGACATCCCTTTTCATAAACATAATGGATGCGCATGCATGTTTGCAAGGGACACGGGTTATATCCCACCCACGACAAGTGCATGTTTTATTGTCTAGATCCACTTGACAAGATCTATGGGATTGTACCTCAAATAATCCTGTGTGGGACTGACGAACCTCCAATGGATGGCCATTTTCCATGTTCTCTTTGAGAGCAAGTTCAGCTTTAGGGTAAAGATATTGATTCTAACTTTCAGCCATGACTCGTCGCTCATTCATACGAACCATAATCTGTTTACGTATGTGCTCTATCAGTTGAAGTATCCGTAGTAGCCTAGCCTCATGTATCCATTTGTTGAATGACTCTGTAATATTTGATGTAACGTGACCATATTTGAAACATAATAGGGAATTCGTCAAGCGGCTTATAATAGATAAGTAATAAAATAGCTTATAACTTACCTAACTCCAGGGAAAAACGCATTGGCCTAGTTTTCTGGAGCATAGTTCATCACAATATTATAAGCACTTTCGTCAACCAGTCTAATATCGTCCATATAATCGTTCAATTCTGCTCTAGTATATTTGTAACAGGCAGATTGCAATAGATTACCCAAAATCTAGTATCTTTTGATCTGAATCACAAATCCTTTAACTTTGTCCTGAAGTTCTTAACTAGATGCAACACACGTCGAGAGTGTATAGAATCTGGGAAAAATTCTCTAACTGCTTCTCTGATCCCCTTATCAGCATCTGAAATTATCACTAGCTTGTGTGGAGAGTTGTATGGATCTAGCCTTTCATAGAGAATAGACCACAAACCTACAAAGAGTTGTGGTTACCATACACGAATTAGAGTTAACAAGGAAAGAGCCAGAACTATCATAACCTTCAATAGAACTAATATGGATAGGGATAGAACTAACCTTATAAGAACCACTTCCAGTTAACGTTATTTTCCTAATCGCATATACAATACGCCAATGGAAATATCTCCTGATTGCCATCATATGCTACGACGCTTAGGAGTATGCCTTTGAATCAATCTTTTAGAAAGGTACCATCCAAAAATAAGAGTGGTCTACATCTGTGTAAAAAACCATTTATGTAGGTGGTGTAGCATATGAATATCCTTGTACACCTCCCCTCATATTGTTCAACATGAATATAGCTACCTGTGTTTGACTTCTTGACCTCTTCTACATACCTAGAGAATTAAAGATTAAGCGTTAGTACCAACATTACAAAATTAGTATAAACAACGTCACATAAATAAAATTAGTTTGTCTACTGTTAGATATTACCTTCTATTTACCATCGTAATTGATTGTAGGACTCATGAGCATCACCATATAATTTCTCTTGTGCTCTTTCTTTACCCCACCAAATCTTACGATAATCGACCCTAATCCCATACGAGCTTAGAAACTCCTTTTGAACATCAATAGGCCGTATATCTGGTCGTACCTTTAACGTGGGTTGTAATTGGGTAGCAATGAATTGCCTAGAGGCTCTAGATTGACTTGCATTATTGCCATGCTACCCATAATTATGATTGTCCATGAACCTTTTGATTTTAAGTCTATTATCATTTTTTGGTGGAGAGGCAAATAACATCCACGGGCAATTTTTGGCTTTCTTAAACCGACAAAACACTCGAATACACTTCGGTTCATTCTTCCCAAACTCGTATTCGAATTTTTTTGCCATGGAGTAGTATAACAAGGCCAATCTTAACTCCTTCACACTTTCAAATCGTTGTCTCTCACCGGTTAAAGTTGTGTGCCACCAAGCAGGAATCCTCTCTGATCTGTTAATCATGTCATCAATCGTCATGACATCATCTCCGGAAGGATTGTCATTGGGATTCTTATCTAGAACACTTGTGGTCCACAATGCTGATGAGCCACAGTCTACACTTTTTGAGTTCAAACTGCTGGAAGCGCTACAAATATTAAGAACATAAAATTTTTTATCATAAACTACACAAATAGTAGAAGTATCAACTGATAATACCAAAAACTAAAAAGCAAAAATGATAACTACTTGCAGTTAGAATCAATTAGAACTAGCAAGAACTAACAAGAAAACTATTAGAGCTAACAGTGTATTGATTAGAACCGACATAATAGCTATTAGAACTAACAATATAACCATTAGGACTAACAAGACATAGATTAGAACTAACAATATAACCATTAGGACTAACAAGACATAGATCAGAACTAACAACATTTGCAGCACTTGCAGCATATGGAACTAGAGTAGAACTAGCAATAAATCTAGTAGAACTAACAAAATAGCGATTAGAACTGACAAAAAAACCATTAGAAGTCTAGTATGGAGCATAACAAAGAACTGCTTAACGATAAGATACGATCGAATTAGAACTGTTGTCCGGGACTGGACAGATTACAACTAACAGAACTAACAAAAGACGAGATTACAACTAACAGAACTAACAGAAGACGAGATTACAACTAACATAAGATACGATCGAATTAGAACTAACAGAACCAAGATTACAACTAACATACGATCGAATTAGATCTGAGTCCAGTTAAACCTAGCATAGACGTAACAAGAAGACGATTAGAACTAAAGTTAATTGATTTTACAGTTAACCTACATGTCTTGTCGAACTTGCTCGTTTTCTTATTTATTCGAAGAATCATCTCCTTCTTTAAAAGCTTGCATGTGAACCTCTTTCAGTCCAAAATTGTGGCAATGCTCCACCATAGACGTCAGATCCCCATCGTTCTTAATGAGAAATTTTAGGCTTCCAACTGTTTCATCTTCGTATGCCAAAATTAATAACTCATATGGAAGATCTAACCTTTTTGTCACATCAAAGTTAAGATCCAAGATGGTGGTTGAAGAATTAATCTTCAAGAATACCGCTTTATATCGCGAAGAGACAATGCAGATGATGTCCTTTTCAGCCATTTTGAAGGGATGGTAAGAGTAATGGAGAGAGTAATGGAGAGAATTTAGGTCTGAGGAGGAGTAATAGAGAACTAAATAGTTATTGCTCATGATGGAGTAAAAAAAAGGGGGAAATTTCCCTCTATTTTTTTCATCATATCACATTAATGAGAAGTGACTATTGTTGTTTGGGACTAGGCCTCGTCTGGGGAAGAAAGAGAAGGGCAGTTTCGACTTTTTTCCAAAATACATTCTGCTTTTAGTATAATGCTGACGTGGAGGGGGCTTAAAACATTAAAACTCACTTTTTGGGGCTATTCCACATGGGGCAAAGTACAATGGGGCTAGTCACACGAAGTTCCCACTTTTGGGGCATGGACATATTTTTCCCTACAAACAAAAAAGAATTTTTAGATTCTTCTTAAAAAAAATAACTTTTAACTCCACTACTCTAGAAGCCAAATACACAAAATTGGATTGTTGAAGACTCTTTGGGTTTCTTCCATTGTCATAAGCTCCAAATACAAATCCAATAAAACAACGCCTTATAGGATTTGGTTTTTTCTTCTTATTGGAAAGTTTATGATATCTATACTATTATCTAAAATTTCTTCCCTTTCGAACTACCAGTTGGCAAAAGTTCCACTTGCCACCTAGAACTAAACTTGGAAAAAAGCTGATTATTACTCTACAGTTTAAGATAACGTGAAATAAAATTGCAAAGATTTCAATCTTTTTTCCCTGTTCTGATGGGGATAAAACTATGCTAAGTTGCAAGTGCACAACAATTAAACTATAGTATTTATTATTTGGGGAGAAAGTCGATTTCATTGATGAGTTCATTTACAACTTTAAACGTTTACAACAAACTCAAAGAAATAGTCTTTTTATAAGACTTTCAACAAAAATTATAACTTTCCTTTCAACAAACGCAATGAACGTTTATCATCCGCTACTTGCGTGGGATCTTGGCCTGTGATGGGGATATTGATATCCGTGGACTAATAAATGATCAGATTAGATCCGAATCTTTATTGATTCGTGAAGGAATCCATAAACTAAAGCAATTATCTCGGCAACAACGAGATAATCACTCTTCGCAAGATCACTATAACGGGGCAATCTAAAGGGAAGGAACTGGGAACTATAGATCTGACGCGCTCCTCTTCTTTATGCTGACAAACTTGATCCGATCTCCTCCTCTCTTTTGAAATTCGTGCTCCTTTAGTCTTCAATTCAGCAGGGCTTCACTGACACTTGAGAATTTTAGATCTAAAAAAATAAAGGCCCTGGGACTGTATTTATAGGCTTTGGGACATCTGTTTTTGGATAAGAACGATCGATTCACTCTTATCTTCAGTTGTAACCACTTAACCATGTTCTTGGATAATATTTTATTAGTTGAAACAAATCTAAACAGTTAACGGTCGAAAAACAGCTCAAAACAGCCAAAAATAGGTTTTCGGGGCTGCAGACGCCCACGGTGTCTTGGTTTTGGCTCTGGGCACCGTTCTGTGCGTCTCGTTCATTTTTGTCGTATTTTTGTCGTCCGAACTCGGAATTATGCGATTCAATATGCGTTGAAAAGCTGACAAGAATATCTACAAGCTCCTATGGTTGAATCATATATGGAGTAGATGGGGATGATGGGCGCTTCGTCTTTCGTAAGAGATGCGTAGCTCTTGATTAGCTCATGTTTTTAATATTCTGAAATTTTGTTGCTTCACACGGTTCGTCGACTCACTTCATGTGCTTGTCAACGTCAAATAAGCTTATATGACTCGGACAGCGACGTTCATTATCTTCTCTCAGCTTCGAGCTATTTGTGGAAACTTATAAGCAATTTTTGATGCCTACAGATACCCCCTCCAAAGTGTTTCAGTCTCGTTTCTTTTATAGAGGAGCCTGAAATACTTTGAATGTGATCGGTCCAACATTCAGTCGATGTAAAAGGACCTGTAGTTAGCTTAGATTCTTGACTCCTTTGATTTTTAGTCTATTCAATATTTTAACGAATAGCTAAAATTCTTCTGGCGTTGCGTTTATCGTCTGGCCGTCGTTGAAGTCTCAAAAAAACTGGTGAGTTGATTTTGGCTCATGTCGTCGAGTTAACTTAGAACTGACTATTTCTGTCATAATATATTGACTTAGAGCTATGCGTTGAACGGCGTTGACCTTAGGGTTTCGGATTGCTAAGCGTTGACTTTTTGTCGCAACACGTTGACCAGCATTAACCTAGTGTTACGCGTTGACCGACGTTGACCTTAGGGTTTCAGATTGCCTGACGTTGACTTTTTATCATAACACGTTGACCAATAATAACCTAGGATTACACGTTGACCGACGTTGACCTTAGGATTTTAGATTACCCGACGTTGACTTTTCATCGCAACTCGTTGACTGTCGTTGACCTAGGGTTACGCGTTGACCAACATTAACCTTTGTTGTAACACGCTGAATGATATTAACACAGTTTATACTCGTACATTTGCTGGATTTTACATAGTTTAAGCTCTTAAGGCATTAGAGCATGGAGGTCCCAAATGTTGGGACTACAGGACCAACTGTTAAAGCAGATTCATCTACATGTATGAATGTTATCCGATCCTCAAGTCATGAGACCAACTAATAGAGCTGGTGCATCAATGACTCTCACATTTATAGGATTTTTGGCAAACTCTCAGCCACCAACGGGTTTGATGAGCTTTTACCGACTACCGTTTGAGTCGGGCTAGCATATGGATTGTTTAAGTCCGTTCTGCATGTAACGTTATGCTAAGAGAGTTAACTCCCTTAGTGCTATGATATTAAATACGGTAGACTTCATCTTTCTCACGGGAATAGACTACCCGACAATGCGTATTAGGCGCTGACTTATCCCTACTTAGGCTTCGGGATAAAAGTCCCTAGACTCGGATTCTGGTGTCTTCTTCAATCGGTGAAAGACTAAACCGGTAACACGTATTAGGTGTTGACTTATCCTTTCTTAGGATTTAGGATAAAATTCCTCACGCATGTAAGACGCGAATTTTGGTGTTAGTAAGAACAACCTACCACAACATCGAATATGTGGCCTTTTGTTCTTTTTACGATCAGGAACTAACCGGCAACGCGTGTTAGGCGTTGACTTATCCCTTCTTAGGCTTTGGGATAAAATTCTCCAGACTTGGATTATGGTGTCTTCTTTAATCGATGAAAGACTAAACCAGCAACGTGTGTTAGGCGTAGGCTTATCTCTATTTAGGAGTCGAGATAAAGTTCTCCGCACATGTAAGGCGCGAATTTTGGTGTTATGAATAACAACCTGTTATAATGTTAAATATGTGGGATTTTATCCTTTTTACGGCAAAAGACTAACCGGCAACGCGTGCTAGGCGCTGACTTATCCATATTTAGGCTTCGGGATAAAAATCCCCAGACTCGGGTTCTGGTATCTTCTTTAATTGGTGAAAGACTAAAACGATAATGCGTGTTAGGCGTTGACTTATTCCTACTTAGGATTCAGGATAAAATTTCCCGTACGTGTAAGGCACGGATTATGAAGTTGAAGGACGGTGTCTTCTCTTGGGGCAAAGACGAACCTAAAATAGGAGAGGAAAAATTTTATATTCTATCTCCCAAAATCGAAGAGGAAGAATTTTATATTTTATCTTCAGTTGTAAAGGAGACTCGAAGTGGGATCTCCACCTCAAAAATCCGAAGAGTGAAACTAAGAGTAGGATCTCCACTCCGAGAATTAAAAAGATTCGGATAATCCTAACTGTCGGAATGTTTGATTACCAAACTAAAGGTAAATTTCTCGTTTATCGAGAGTGAATTGTGGTTTTGGCCCTAACTATTAGAAGGTTTGACCAAGTGGGAGTTTGAGGTGACCCTAACTGTAGGAATGTTTGATCACTCAATTTGAAAGTGAACCTCTCATTGATAGAAGGAATCGAGAGGAGATTTTGGCTTTGGTTGTGGTCCTAACTATAGGAAGGTTTGACCAAATGAACATAAGAGTGGGAGTACAAATTATAATGGGAGTGTTGATTCGTACAAATCACTCGAAGAGAGTAACTGGTGTTAAGTGACAAATACTTAACACGAAGGGGTTTGACAATTGTCAATGATCAGGAGACTAAAATTCCGAGTACTATGTTCGGACTCTAACAATGGGAGTGTTGAGTGCACCGACATAGCGGGAGTTTATGTGGGAGTTTCTTATTCATCACCTTCTTGTAGTGACCAGGTTATCCCTAAGAATATTACATGTAACATTCTTCCGCGAACTTCTTATTACATGAATTATCCACCCCCAACTTTCTTTGCAAAACCGGGTTTAACATTGTACTTAGTTGGATGACCAGGTTATTCTTAAGAATATCAGGCATGGCACTCTCCAGGAACTTTTGGTGAAAGAAAAGAAACAATTTAGACTCATATACCTGTTGAAGTATTGAGAAGCAGTTTATACTCGTATACTCTTCGGAGTGTCGGAAGGAACAGTTTATACTCTTATACTTATTGGAGTCTTCATTCGAATTAATTAAGCGTTATGATGTCAGCTTTAACCAATATTTGGATGCTATTCTTAAGAGCGAAGCAAGCCTTCGTAGGATGAAGGATCCTCCTGTGGTACGCCCAGTACTTCGGATCAGCAGTATTGTCAGCTTCCTCTTGATCTGCGATAGATGATAGCTTGATCTTGTTATTTTCAAGGAGGGACTCGAAAATGGCTGGAACATCTTTGTCCTTGAAGGAGTACTCTTTTTGGAGTCTCGGATCCGAAGTCTTTTGCTATCTTCGGGGTTGTTGTCGCGATGTCTGATTAACATCAACAACTGCTGCAGGTGCCTTCCCCTTATCACGGGAGGCGAAGTTTGAGTTTGGAGGATTAGCCGTCGGTTGGCTCCTCTCGGGCTTCTTCCTTCTAAGGAAGCGTTCGGCCCGCTCTTCGTGTATCTTCAACTCTTTTCAGGTATTGGAGGGTGCTACTCCCATAACTTCCAACACGTCCAAAGAGAGGTTGTTGCGACAGGTTTGGAGGATGAAGTCCTCTGTGATCGGATATTGATAGTTCATCGCCTTATTCTGAAAGCGCTTGACGAAGTCATTGACTGTCTCGTCGTCTTCTTGTTTCTCATCAAAGAGTGTTCTGATTAATACCTCGATATCATCATCAAAGAAGTGAGCGAGGAATAGGCTCTTCAGATCTTCCTAGCTATTGATACT
Organism: Asparagus kiusianus; assembly: GCA_022839385.1. Taxonomy (NCBI): domain Eukaryota; kingdom Viridiplantae; phylum Streptophyta; class Magnoliopsida; order Asparagales; family Asparagaceae; genus Asparagus; species Asparagus kiusianus. The sequence goes on along the minus strand of BQKN01065711.1, from coordinate 447,029 downwards.
TCTAGGTTTAAGACGATGGTACCAATCGAAGGTAGGTCCACGAAGGGTGCCAACGAATGACCGAATCATTAGGGCTTCATTGTCGGAGATCATGCCTAAGTTGGACTTGCAGTAGATCAGGTGCTGAGTGGGCAAACCCTTCCCATCAAACGGCGTGAAGTTAATCAGGTTGAACTTCGTCGGATGCGGTATCGAATCCCACTCTCTTGGGTAAGGCCACAGAATATCGGTCTTCTTCACCTCTCGAGTAGACATCAGAGCGTTGATTTTTCTCTCGAGGTCGTTCATCTTTTCATCCTCGTCTGTATCATGCTTTGGACGATTTCTGAGAGGAACAAAGCGGCCACCCCTGGCATTATCATCATTGGGACCACCCCCAGTGTTGTTATTTTTAGTGGGGCCACCTCCAGTGTTCTGGTCAGGGTTATCAGCATTAAGGTGTTCATCCATATTTGAATCGCTAGCTGGTTAGCTAATATTATTACGACGACTCGATTCACCTATCTGATTCGACAAGGCTCGGATCTGTTGGTCATGCTCTTCTCTCATCTGCATCATAACCATTTCCAGTTTGAACTTGAAGCTCTCTTTCTGCTTGGCTAAAGCATCCTCAACCATTTTAGCTACTTATTCGGTGTTAATCATAAATACTTTGTGGGATTATCCTGGGCTGGATACCGTTTTATCAGAAGCGACTACAGAGTGAGCACCTGATGCTTCATCATTCGAGGATAATCCCCTCTATATTATTTGGCAATCCCTTTGTCTAATGGTTCCCGATCGTAACCAGGTTAGACAATACGATATGAGCGGGTCAGAACTAGAAGGTCAAGTTGACTTTCCTCTATCAGCCATGTTAATTGTGACTTCTAGAAGTTCGTCATCTTGAACGGCTGATCATTTCTTGCAAAAACGTCTTTTCTTAGTATTCGATGCTTCAAAGGAAAGCCTTTGGAATATCGAGACCCTCTGTGGAGCGGTCTTGGGGTAGCTACACATTGATAATACTATCCTAATGAGTTTGACACACGGACAATGAAAGTCCATCTCCCGGGTTTCTCTCTTTCGAGATCTGTTCGTACCCCTAGCCTGATAGTACAACTCATCGGCATAATTACAGAAGCAACCTATAGTGTGTTGGTATAACTTCCCAGGTATAACGTCGTCATCTGACGAACACGTTTTCTTCTGAGGATTCATCGCCTTGTTGACACTCTCAAGAGTCGCACGTTCTGAGCTACGCCTTCGTGAGAATGGGGCCTCAACGGGCTCTTGGACTTTGACACGTAGTCCGAGGTGGTCAGTTATAGGAGTTTTCTCCTTACGAGAAGGCTCAGACTTATTACAAGGGCAAGTACGACCCTCAACTTGATGAGTTGCTCGGGGTTCATTTACCATGCCCAAGTGTTCTTTGACCACAAATCCGTCTTGATCTTCATGTAGAGGACCCAAGTGACCCTTTAACGGAATTCTAGATTTAGAGAGATCCACACTGTCGTAGGACTTCACCAGAGGTGCGGGAGCAATAGGAGCGTGATCTAAAGTTGACGAAGGCTGGGGAGCAGCCTCGAATCTGGAATCAAGTGAGAGACACGACTGGTGTCTCTTATCGGGTAGAGGCGCTGTTTTAGCCTTCGACACCAAACCTACTTAGATCTTGGTGGTTTCTTGACCACCTCTTCTTGTTACAATTTCTGTGCTTCTTGTGTGAGAATTCGTGCATGCGCAAGTAGTGTGCAGTATTTCTGGATACGCTCCTTGAGGGTAGAACGTGTTCATTTGACACGAACTTATTTGTTAGTTGACGGTTGGGAGGAGGATCCTGATGCTTGTTGTGGTGACGGCTTAGCCACTTGGCGCTTTCTGAACTCTAGATCCGCTTGGTAGCGGAGTCCATCCACTTGCTCCAAAGCTTTGGTAAACTGACGAGCAAGACATTGACGACGCCTTGACGAGCCCTTTTTGACAAATTTGGCACGCCTCCAATAGCCAACTTCTTAATGTAGACGGTGTCCGGATCTGTGGCTTTGGCTTCATCGAACGCCATCGGGTAATCGCAAGGTGCAACTACAGCAACGACAGTAGAGAGATCATCTTCTTAGATCTTCAGATCTAAAGACCAGTGGATTTTCCTGGAGGAGGAGGCCTTCCTGCGCTTGCAAGGAGAGGCGGATATGGAGGAGGAGGAGGAGACGTACTCCTTGAACTTCTGGTGATCGAATTCATATTCAACCTCTTCGTTCACCGGGATCTTGATTGTTGACTGCGGCATGACAGCCTTGGCAGTTAGGCTGTTGGCTCCCACTATGGTCGCTAGTTTGTTTGGGGAGAAAGTCGATTTTATTGATGAGTTCATTTACAACTTTAAATGTTTACAACAAACTCAAAGAAATGGTCTTTTTATAAGATTTTTAACAAAAATTACAACTTTCCCTTTAACAAACGCAATAGACGTTTATCCTCCACTGCTTGCATGGGATCTTGGCCTGTGACGGGGATGTTGATATCCGTGGACTACCAAACGATCAGATCATATTCGAAGCTTCGTTGATTCACGAAGGAATTAAGAAACTAAAACAATTATCTCGGTAACAGTGAGATAATCAGTCTTCTCAAGATCACCACAACAGGGTAATCTCAAGGAAAGGAACCGGAAACTATAGATCTGACAAGATCCTCTTCTTTATACTGACGAACTCTATCCGATCTCCTCTTATCTTCTGAAATTCATGCTCCTTCAGTCTTCAATTCAGCAGGGCTTTACTGAAGCTCGAGAATTCCAGATCTAAAAAAATGAAGGCCCTGGGGCTGTATTTATAGGATTTGAGACCTCTGTTTTTAGATAAGAATGATCAATCCACTCTTATCTTCAGTTGTACATACTTAACCATATTCTTGGATGATATTTTATCAGTTAAAATAAATCTAGACGGTTAACGGTCGAAAAACGGCTCAAAACAGCCAAAAATAGGTTTTCGAAGCTGCGGACGCCTGTGGTGTCTCGGCAGTGGCCGAGACACCAAGGGGTGCTTGGTTTTGGCTCTGAGCACCGTTTTCGTCGTATTTTCATCGTCCGAACTCGGAATTGCACGATTCAATATGCGTTGGAAAGCTGACAAGAATATATATAAGCTTTCATGGTTGAATCATATTTGGAGTAGACGGGGCATGATGGGCACTTTGCCTTTCATAAGCGACGTGTAGCTCCTGATCAGCTCATGTTTTTGTTATTCTGAAGTTTCATTGCTTCACATGGTTCGTCGACTTACTTTATGCGCTTGTCGACGTTAAATAAGCTTACGTGACTCAGATAGTGACGTTCATTGTCTTCTCTTAGCTTCGAGCTGTTTGTGGGAACCTATAAGCAATTTTTAATGCCTACATTTATAGATATCGATCCACGGGGAAGGAGCTAACTAAAAATACAAACCTATTCGGGTTCTTAGATTGTGTAGTAATAAACATTGGGAGTGGTGAATGAAAGTGATGTTTGTTTTGGATAAAGGATTGTCACTAGCATAAAAGGCTAAAACAAGGGGGAATGAGAGAGAGAAGATCAAAATAAAAGCAAATAAAAAAATCAAAACAAGAAGTGAATGGAAAGATGGAGGAAATCAAGAGAGAAAAATAGAAATTTAGGATTGAATTTACTAGTTAATTTTAAATTTTATTTAAGAATTACTCTCTTTTTATTCATATATTTCTTAGATTTCCTAAGTATAAACTACCAAGTTACTAAATAGTCATAACCTATCAAAATCATATCTAAGCAATATCATCACTCAAAAAAAGAAATAAACAACTAGATAGTGACCTAGAATTGAATAAGTGTAGCCTATCAAACCACTCAAGGAAAGCATAAACTATCAAACTCTTTTTTAGCCAATTAACTCTTTACTTGATTATTCTAATATAATTATTTTAAGCACAAAAAGAGCAATTCAAAAACCAAAAGGAAATTAAACTAGTTTCATCTAATCCTAAAGATTCTACAAAAATTAGCTACTCATATTGCAAAATAAAAGCAAAGAAAGAAAACCTATACTAGAAAGAAAATTTATACTAGAAAGATTCTACAAGACTTAGCTACTCATATTATAAAATAAAAGCAAAGAAAGAAAATCTATACTAGAAAGCATTAAAGAACAAGAAAGTAAATCTAAACTACAAAGAAAAGAAAGAAAATCTACATTATTAAGCAAATAAAAGAAAGAAAAATAAAATCTACATTGTGAAGTAATAAAAGAGTAAGAAGTTTATACTATAAAGCAATAAATCTATTGTACCAAACATGAAATAAAAATAAAAAAATAAAATCCTAAAACATGAAATTCTAAAATAAAAAATAAAAAGAGGAAATAGAGACTTACATTACAAGGAGTTATCCCCTTGAGAAGTAAATCTTCATCACCAAATGAAAGAAAAAAGAAATGGAAAAAGAGAAAATTATTTATTTATTTTTTTCAAATAAGAATTTATAATTTGGAAGATATTCTCAAACCCCTCACTCTCCATACTTATTTATAACCTATAGCAATGAACAACAGTCCTGGGATCAAACTTGGGTTGTAGAAAAATCAAAATCCCATTGATGAAAGTCTATTACAAACTAATCGATTAGCTAATCAATTTGCTAATTGATTAGCTAATAAATTAGCTAATCAATTAGCTTATTGATTAGCTTATTAATTAGTTAATCGATTAGTTTATAATAGAGTTTATTTTCTTCTATTGACTTGTTGACTCGACGTTTCTTGGGCTTTTGGGTTTCTTCCAGACTTCAATTTAGGCTGGAAAAATAAGGGAAAATGGTTCCTTTGAGCTCTTATTCAACATTTCTTCATTACCAAAAATTAAAATAAAAAATATTATTAGGGATATATTTATTCAAATAAAATAGATAATGAAGGTATAAATTTATAATAAAATGTGATGAATAAATACCCCCACACCTAAAAATTATAAGAAAATGTGATGATTAAATACCTCCACACCTAAACTTTTTCTAATCCTCTAACAAGGAAAGAAAGTAAAAAAGAAAGAAAGAAAAATCCGAACTCACTTTTACATGAATCGCGATTATATTTACTACATACTACAAGCCTTTAAACTCTTAGGTCATCCTAGATAATGAGTTGTGGTCTTGTGAGAGTTTGCAGTGAATATATCCATAAATATTGGTCAACTTACTAATTCAAATAAGTCAATGTATAAGTTATTCATTTGAGATCCTCAAGCAATCTAGTTAGAGTTAGTTTATACTTAAGAATTTTTTATACATAACTACAAAATAATTTTTTTAGAAAATCTTTTCATCATAGTTGTACAGAACCAAGTTTAACTTAGAAATTTATTTAAAAGTCTAAACGGAACATGTTAAGTATTTGTTTTAAATAAATTTCAAGCCTCTTGATCAACTTATTTCACACACACACACACACACACACACACACACACACACACACATCATTCCTTGGTAAATTTCTACTTTATCAGACTTTTTTAAGTGACTTTGTAATGAACTTTGGGTAATGGATCCCAACTTAATTGGACTTAGATCATTAAGTATAGAAATACTCATTAGGGTTAATTGCTCAGTTAACTTAGGCTTAGTAAGATAGAATTAATCACCTTAGAGTTCAAGATTTTTATTGTTGCACATTTTCACACTCTTTTTTTCTTTTGAGTTTGTGTGTGTGTGTGTGTGTGTGTGTGTGTGTGATAGGGGGTAAAAATGTAACGAAGTTGCAAGTGCACAACTATCAAGTTATAGTATTAAAAGATGTCGATCCCTCGAGGAATGTGTATAGGGATAATTCTAAAATGGTTCTTAAAGTTATGTGCGGACAATTAAGAGTAAAAGTAAAAGTGTGAAGAATATGAGGAAAGTGTGTGATTATTTGCAGCCTAGAACAAGAGGGGAATAAGAGAATGACCAAATAAAATAGAAGCAAAGAAATAACAAGAAAATAGAGAAGAACAAACTTAAGAAGAAAGTTTAAAAAAGGTCAAAAAGGAAAAAGGGAACAAAGAGGAAATAAAAAGAAATAGAATCACAAAAGAACTAAAAATAAATATAAAAAAGGGGAATCAAGTGAGAAATCAATCTAAAAATAGTGAGAAAATCAAGTGGATAAGATATGAATTTAGAATTAAACCCACTATTTCTTTTATTTAGAATTTATGAACTATTATCTTTTTATTATATTTTACTTTAGATTTACTAAGTGTAGACTATCAAACCACTTAAGAAAAACATAACCTATCAAATTATCATTTAAAACAAAATTAATATTTATCAAAAGATTAACAACTAGATAGTAATTCTTAAATTCATAAGCAAACCTATCAAATCATTTAGGATAAATATAGATTATAAAATTCTTCTTCTACCAATTAGTTCTCTAGCTATTTACCCTAACAATAATTATTTTAAGTATAATGGAGCAATCCACAAATTATAAAAGAAATAAATAGTTTTGTATAATTCGAGAATTCCTACAAGATTTTAGTTACAAATTTTAGAAAATAAAAATAAAGAAATAAAATCTAAACTAGATAGCATGAAAGAAAGAATAAAAATACAAGAAAAATAAAAATAAAGTACATAGTTAAGAATAAGAACATGAAAGTAAAGATCTAAACTATGAGCATAAAAGAAATATAACTAATAAAAATAAAAGAGCATAAAAGTATATCTAAACTATAAAAATAAAAATGTAAGAAAATAAATCTATACTATAAAATAAAAATAAAACAAAAATAACAAAAATACAAAACATAAAAGTAAATCTATTCTACAGGACATCAAAATAAATCTAATCTACCACAAAAAGAAAAAGAAAACAAAATCCTAAAATATGAATTTCTAAAGCAAGAAAATAAAAGTGAAAAAGGAAAACTTACATTGCAAGGGGTTGTCCATGAAAGTAAATCTTCATCTTCATCTTTATCAATCAATAAAGAGAAGAAAAGAAATTTTTAAAGTAGGTGTAGGCGTCTAAAAATGCCTATAGGTGTCTGCGCATAGCTCGAGATAAAGAGAAGGCGATGAACGCCATTATCCAAGTCGAAGAGGATTATCCGAGTCAAAGAGGATCATCTAACACCGACAAGCGTATGAAGCGAAACAAGTGGCACGTGTGCTCACCGGCCACCTCCAAGTGGCCAATGTGCTCACCGGCCATCGCCAAGTGGCCCGCATGGTCACCGGCCAGCTTCGAGTTACGAAATGTATGAAATGAATCAGTGAAGCGTACGAGTCAACGTGACACGCGAAACGGCAAAACGACTCAGTCAGGAGTTGTGTCTCGCCCACACAATGAGTGGCTCGGCCATTGTAAGCCCACACCATGAGTATCTTGGCCATTAAAAGTTGTAAGTCTCTTCGTCATCTTTCTAACGCATCTTGAAGCATCTCATTCCGAGATCGGACGAGAGAGTTAGAGCCAAAATACCCGAGGACGTACGAAGGCAAACCGACTCAGCCAGGAGTTGTGTCTCACCCACACAATGAGTGGCTCGGTCATTGTAAGCCCACACCATGAGTGGCTCGGCTATTGAAAGTTGTAAGTCTCTTCGTCAGATTTCTAACGCATCTTGAATCATCTCATTCCGAGATCGGACGAGAGAGTTAGAGCCAAAATACCCGAGGACGTACGAAGGCAAAACGACTCAGCCAGGAGTTG
>BQKN01065711.1:416324-431580 GCA_022839385.1 Asparagus kiusianus | reverse complement strand
AAAAAAAAATGTAATCTAAAAGTAATAATATTTGAGGAAAAGAAATGCTTGCCGATTTGTCGAAGAAAAGACTATGAACTCCAAAAAAGAAAATCCAAATCTCGTCTCCTTCCCTTCTCTTGTTCTCTGTTGTTTTTTTTTCTTTTCCGTTTTTTTTTTTTGTGCAGATCTTTTTTTGTAGGAAAGAAGATGTGAGGATATATATATAAGGGAAAGTTACATTTTGAAAATCCCTAAAATTAAGGAAATTTTAAATTTGGTAAACTGTGTAAAAACAAACAAGGAAACAAAAAAAAGTCCCACGTTTTTTTTCTTTGATTTGGGTGCTAAAAACACGGAATTTTGAATTTTAAAAAAATTCCAAAAAGAAAAAGAATCATCTTGAATCTCTTAAACGAAAAACATGGGTGAAGTGGGCTTTCTAAGTGGGCCTTTGAGAACCCTCATTTTTTTTTTAAACATGATGTGGGCCTATTCATAAAACTTGCTACAAAATAAAATAATTGTGGAAGGGGGTTTAAAGAGGGAGAAAAAGTAATTAGGGAACAAAATGAGTGATTTGTGGGAGAGAATAAAAAGAAATTTGGGGACAAAGTGAATGGTTTGGGGAGATAATTATGGAGAGGGATTTTAGGAAGATATTTGGTTTAATGGGGAGATATTTTAAAAAATATCTTTCCCTCAATCTCTCACGTAAAAGAAAAAAAAACAAAGATGGAGTTGCATACATGGGCCTTCTAGAATGGGCCTCTAAGAATTTTTTTTAAAAAACTAACTGGGCCTTTGAATAAGTCTTGTTAAAAAAATGATTGTGGGCCTTCCTTATAAAAATTTGCATACCTAACCAAAATTTACTAGCTTGCATAAAAAATTTGATTATTACAGTCTTCCACCATAAAATCCCTCACTGATCAAATTAATTGACAGTGGGTCCACTAAAATTCCTTTCGGTTAAATCCACTCAAACTTTTGATGTATCTGTGCACTCAACACTCCCATTGTTAGAGTCCGGATATAATACTTGGAATTTTGATATCAATCCTTGACGAATTGTCAAACCCCTTCGTGTTAAGTCCTTATAACTTAACACCAGGAATTCCTTCTGAGTAATTTGTACAAGTCAACACTCCCATTGTGAATTGTGCTCCCACACCCACTTGGTCAAACCTTCCTACAGTTAGGGCCAAAACCAAAATCCCCTCTCAATTCCTCCAATGAACGAGAGGTCCAGTTTCAAATCGAGTGACAAAACCTTCCTATAGTTAGGGTCACCTCAAACTCCCGCTTGGTCAAACCTTCCTACAGTTAGGACCAAAACCACAATTCACTCTCGATAAATGAGAAATTCATATTTAGCTCGGTAATCAAACCTTCCGACAGTTAGGGTTATCCGAATCTTTTCGATTCTCGGAGTGGAGATCTCACTCTTAGTTTCACATTTCCGGGTTCTGGGGGTGGAGATCCCACCTCGAGTCTCCTTTCTAACTGGAGATAGAATATAAAATTCTTCATCTTCAGTGTTGGGAGATAGAATATAAAACTCTTCCTCTCCCATTTTGGGTTCGCATTCACCCTAAAAGAAGACCGGAAAATAGAATATAAAATTCTTCCTTTCCCACAATAACCTTTTCCAAGAATTTATCAATCTAGGATTCATCTTAGGAAGTTTATCCCGAATCCTAAGAAGGGATAAGTTTGCGCCTAACACGCGCTGCCGGTTTAGTCTTTTTCCGTAGAAGAAGACACCAGAGTTCGATTCTGGGGTATTCTATCCTGAAACCTAAGCAGGGATAAGTCTGCGCCTAACCAGCGCTGTCGGTTAGTTCTTAACCGTTAAAAAGAACACCCGTCTACATATTCAACATTGTGGCAGGTTATTATTAATAACACCAAAATCCATGCCTTACACGCATGGGGAATTTTATCCTGAATCCTAAGAAAGGATATGCCGACGCCTAACACGCGTCGCCAGGTTAGTCTTTTACTGTCCAAGAAGACATCAGAACCTAATTCTGGGGACCTTTATCCCGAAGCCTAAATAGGGATAAGTCAGCGTCTAATACACATTGACGGGTAGCCTATTCTTGTAACAATGGCGAAGTCTACGTATTCGAAGTCGTAGCACAAAGTCTCAGAGAATTCACTCTCTTAGCACAAAGTTACATGCGGAACGGATTTAGACAATCCGCATGCTAGCCCAATTTAAACGGTAGTCGGTAAATGCTAATCAAATCCGTTAAAGGCTGGGGGTTAGCCAAAAATCCTAAAGTCAACGCCTAACACGCGTCGCCGGGTAGCCTATTCCCGTAACAAATTGTAAAGCCTATGTATTCGACATCATAGCACAAAGTCTAAGGGAGTTCATTCCGTTAGCACAACGTCACATGCGGAACGGACTAAGATAATCCGCATGTAAGCCCGATTCAAACGGTAATCGGTAAGAGCACGTCAAATCCGTTGAGGGCTGAGGATTTGCTAAAAATCCTAAGTCAACGTCTCATACACGTCGCTGTTTAGTCTTTTCACAGGAAAAGACGAAGTCTACGTATTCAATATCGTAGCACTAAAATGGTTAACTCTTTTAGCTTAACATCACATGCGGAACGGACTTAAACAATCCGCATGCTAGCCCGACTCAAACGGTAGTCGGTAAAGGCTCATCAAACCCGTTGATGGCTGAGAATTTGCCAAAAAAATTCTATAACTGTGAGTCATTTACGCATCAACTTTATGAGTTGGTCTCGTGACTTGGGCGTCCAATAACTTCGGGATAAGATTCATATATGCAGACGAAACAACTGTAATAGTTGGTCCTGCAGCCCCAAAATTTGAGACCGCCATGCTCCAATACCTTAAGAGCTTAAACTGTGTATACTCTAGCAAATGCACGAGTATAAACTGTGTTAATGGCGATCCGAAACCCTAGGATCAACGCCGGTCAACGCGTAACCCTAGGTCAACGTCGGTCAACGCGTTACAACAAAAGTCAATGTACGGCAGTCTGGAACCCTAATTCAGCACGACGTGACAGGGATAGTCAATTTTAACGTCAACTCAATGACAAGAGCTAAATTCAGAAACTTACGCACCAACTTCAGTTCAAGATTTTAACAACGGTCAGACGATAAATGCAACGCTGGAAGAACTTCATCTACTCAACAAAACACTGAATAGAAGGAAGGCTGAAGAAGTCAAGAATTAGAGCCAGCTACAGGTCTTTTGACACCGACTGAAGGTGGGACCTATCACATCCAAAGTATTTCAGACTCCTCTATAAAAGAATGAGGCTAAAACACTTTGGAGGGGGTATCTGTAGGCGTCTAAAAATACCTATAGGTGTCTGCGCATAGCTTGAGACAAAGAGAAGGCGATAAACGCTATTATCCAAGTCGAAGGGGATTATCCGAGTCAAAGAGGATCATCTAACACCGACAAGCATATGAAGCGAAACAAGTGGCCCGTGCGCTCACCGGCCACCTCCAAGTGGCCAATGTGCTCACCGGCCATCGCCAAGTGGCCCGCATGGTTACCGGCCATCTTCAAGTTACGAAATGTATGAAATGAATCAGTGAAGCGTACGAGTCAACGTGACACGCGAAACGGCAAAACGACTCAGCCAGGAGTTGTGTCTCGCCCACATAATGAGTGGCTCGGCCATTGTAAGCCCACACCATGAGTGGCTTGGTTATTAAAAGTTGTAAGTCTCTTCGTCAGCTTTCTAACGTATCTTGAATCATCTCATTCTGAGATCGGACGAGAAAGTTAGAGTCAAAATACCCGAGGACGTACGAAGGCAAAACGACTCAGCCAGGAGTTGTGTCTCACCCACACAATGAGTGGCTCGGCCATTGTAAGCCCATACCATGAGTGGTTCGGCTATTGAAAGTTGTAAGTCTCTTCGTCAGCTTTCTAACGCATCTTGAATCATCTCATTCTGAGATCGGACGAGAGAGTTAGAGCCAAAATACCCGAGGACGTACGAAGGCAAAATGACTCAGCCAGGAGTTGTGTCTCGCCTACACAATGAGTGGCTCGGCCATTGTAAGCCCATACCATGAGTGGCTTGGCTATTGAAAGTTGTAAGTCTCTTCGTCAGCTTTCTAACGCATCTTGAATCATCTCATTCCGAGATCGGACGAGAGAGTTAGAGCCAAAATACCCAAGGACGTACGAAGGCAAAACGACTCAGCCAGGAGTTGTGTCTAGCCCACACAATGAGTGGCTTAGCCATTTTAAGCCCACACCATGAGTGGTTCGGCCATTGGAAGTTGTAGGTTTCTTCTCCATCTTTCCAACGCATCTTGAATCACCTCATTTCGAGATCGGACGAGAGAGTTAGACCCAAAATACCCGAGGACGTACGAACTGGCTCGCACAGTGCCGAGCCACCATTTGGTGGCTCGCACAAAGAACTGATATTTCAGTTATGATGCAATTCTAATCGGAAGAAACTCAAAACATGAAAGTTATAGATCTCTTTGTCAGCTTTCTAATGCATATTGGATCAAGTTATTTGGAGATCATATGAGAAAGTTATGATCAAAATACTCGAGACACTCACAAGTATTTCGGCCTTGCCGAGCCACCTAGATCTGGGCCCAGATCTGAGCTCAGATCTGGTTTTAAATGCCTATAAATAGACTTGAGGGCTCATTGTTTAAAGAGTTGGACTTTTGAGAGGTTGAAAGCTCAAGGAGAGGAACTTCTGAGGCGAAACTCTGCTGGATTAAAGGCTCGAGACTTAAAAAAGGTTGGAGCTTTGGAACTTTGAAGACTTGCACTTTTCAAATCTGGTTCTCGGCGATCATCCACACCAAATAAGGCAGGAGTTCGAGAGGGATCAGATCTGAGATCTACACGGTTATCCTCCGGATCAAAACTTGGTTTTTGATCCCGAGAAGAGTATCGATTTCGCTTGGTCGATTTCGATTACTTAGGGCTATTATTTCCTTGGTGAAATAATACCCCCGGCTGTTATTTCCTTGGTGAAATAGCACCCGTCATACCATGTAGATCTGACCGGATCTAGATCGCACGGTGGTCCATGGATTAACCCCGGCGCAGGCGAAGAACCCACAAAAGCAAGAGACCGTAAAACAGGATCTTGCGATTTGTTCCACAAAAAAGAAAAGTTGTAATCTTTTTATTTTTCTTTAATTTTGTTGTAATCGGATCTTATAAAAAGACCGAATCTTTTGTAATCAAAAAACAGTTACTCGAGAGAACAATGAATTCAATGAAGAAAGCAACTTTTCCCGCGAACAGTAGGTAATTTTTTATTAATTATAAATAAAATTTATAATTTTAGAAAGTCTTCTCAATTAAGAGTAACTCTCTTCTATAAATGAAGTTTTACAAAAAATTTCTCACTCTAAACCCTCACTCTCTACCCCTATTTATAGAGTATTAGAATTACTATTAGCTCTCAGATTAAACTTAATCCCCAAGCTACATAATTTTAGCCTTTAATTCGTAGCTATTTACTAGGTATCGATATCGGGATCGATACTAGTATCGATACAACTATTAATATATGTATCAATACCCATATTTATACTTCTTCAAATCTTGTTCCTTTGGGCGAATTTCTCTTGTGTGGGCTTTCATGGGCTTCTTTATCTTAATTTTGGGCTTCAATGATGATTGAGAGAAGAGAGATTTGAGTTCTTTTAGGCTATTATTCTTTAATCTTTTATTTCCTATAAATTAAGATAAAAATACTTATTAGTAGATATTTTATTTAAAATAAAGTAGATAATGAAGGTATAAAAGTACAATAAAATATAATAATCAGTGTGTGTGTGTGCGCGCGCTTTTTATATAACTTTAAGAAATATTTAGATCAAGAGGACTTAGGAAATTGTTACTTGCTCTAACTTAAGCATGAAAAAATTTCATTATTTCCAAGAAAACCCCATATTAGAGCCGTAATGGTAGTGCCAGATAGTCATCAAAATAAGGCAGACATTGAAAATAAACTACCAAATAGTCATTAAAACACAGAAAGTAGCCAACAAAGTACATGTCAAAATTGAAGGATATAAATGACTAAAGATAAAAGAGCACAGCTCTCACTACTCATCATCATCATCTTGACCATCAAAATCATCCAGCTCGCCCGGATCCCTTGAGTTACTCCCTGTAACATCCACATTCTCCTCATCATAGTCTGCATTAGTACTGTTGATATTCTCCTCCCCTCAGGTAGTGCAACATACTGATGTTGAGGTGGTGTCTTCTATGGGGAGGTGGAGCTAGAGTCTAAAATAATAATGGAGCCTCAGATCTAGGTTTCATCTCGTGAAATGCGATCATGATGTAGTCGAGGTTGGATGTGAGTCAAGCCTGGTTTGGCATATACTAAATCCGCAACATACTGGAGCTAAAACTAGTGGAACCCTATCTTAAGATCAAAGAGACAATTATCAAGAATGGGTGGATGAGTTGGACCATCTAACAGGATCTGTAGGTCACGTACTCTCTAGTAGTGGTAGCTGTAGTGTAAAACCCCGTAATACTGAATGTTGTGAGATATAATAATAAGCATGTTATATTGTGATAAATAAAGTTTATTGATATCTGAGTATGCTAGGAATTGATTTGAGATCAATCTGATACATATATATATGAATATATGAGTGCAAATGCACAAAACATGCACGAGAAAAAATCTGGGAAAAATGACTAGTTAAGAATTTATAGATTTTATACAACTATGCACTTAAAATCTGGGAAAACTCAAAATATCAAAGTTGTAGGTCTTTTCAACAGCTTTCCAAAAAATCTTATATCACCTCATTCTAAGGTCGGACGCAAAAGTTATTACCAAAATACCAAAGGTTATTTTCCTAGTCAGACTAGGTTTCCTGGTTCGGGTCAAACGGGTTTATTTCGGGTTTGCATATATATATATATATATATATATATATATATATATATATATATATATATATACACACACACACACACACACACACACTTATGTTTTCACGAAAATTATTACCCTTACATCAGAGTTTCAAACCCTAGCAGTCCCTTTCTTCTTTCTAAAGCCCTAACCCTAAAATTGAGAATTTTGAGAGCTTTGTGAAGCAAATATCGACACAAGGGCGAGATCATCGACGTGTAGCAAGGAGAAAACAGGTTGTTTGCACTTCTAATTGCTTGCTGGTTATCTCAGAGGCTTAAAACGATATTTGAGGCAAGATTATCTTCATCCAAACTTATCCCCATAGTTAAATAACTAGTATAAATGATTAATATGATGTTGAATATGTGTTTTCATGCTTTAATCTTAACCTAAGGTGTTAAAAATCAGATTTTTGATAGTAAACCTTAAAACAAATGCTAGATTAATAATCTTTTCTTACTGTTTATAATAGTATCATGATCATGATCATTAGGGTTTTTTATAATTTTATTCATATATGAGAAATTTAAGTGATGTACTATATATATATTTTTCTGTAGAAAACTGTAGCACGTGTATAATCTTTAATTGAGAGTTTAAGATATGTTATCTAGTTTCTAAAACAGAAAATCATTCTTAAAAAGAGTTTGTATAGAAAAAGATATGTTATATTTACTAACAACATGTCCTGCAGAAAAACGGCTGCACATATATAATGTTTAACTAGAGATTTGGGATAATAAATGAACTCCAAACTGAACCAAACTTATATCATTTGAAAGATGTGTGAATCTACTTTTCAAAACAGAAAACCATTTGTAAAAATAGTTTTTCTAGAGAAAGATATGCTTGTTTTACTAATAGATATCAGGTCTGTTTTTCCTGCTCATTTTGTGGAGCTGTGTTGCGCCGTTTTGAGGTGCGTTCGCGGAGTTTTGAGCCGCTTGATGTTATACATATAGTCATAAATATGTTATGTTATACATTTAAGAATTCCAAGGGGATTATGATGAATTTTGATTTGATCATATTAAATTAGATATAGTTCATATACATGTTGGATGTCGTTGATGAGCACAGCTCAGTACTATATGGGATAGTGTATTGACATACCAGATATACACGGTTTATACATGAGGTGAATGTCATTGATGGGCACAGCTCAGTACTATATAGGATAGTGTGTCGACATACCAGAGATACAGAGATTTACATGAGGTGGATATCGTTGATGAGCTCAGTTCAGTACTACATGAGGTAGTACGTCGATATTCCACATGTACAGGCCATTGAGTCGGATTTTAGGAGGCTTGATCTAGTCGTCCGTCCTGTACTAGGATGCGATGAGGCTCGTGAGCCGTATTTCTAGGATGCCTATTTGTTAGTCCGTCCCGCACTCATGTTATGCACTAAGATCGCGATGAGACTAATGAATCGTGTACAAAGTTCAGGATACCTACAAGGTAGTCCGTTATACTAAGACAATTACTTGATAGCCTAAGTATGACAGATGCCGATTATGAATATGACCTATCATTGAACTATATAACTGAGATACGTTACTTTTGAAAGTATACAAAATTATATGTTGGTATTTTATTCTATCTCCCCAGTGATAGTGGAAGATATTATAAATACGATGTGTTGATATCTTATTTATTTTACTGTCTTTTTTTTTGCTTCTTAGTTAGGATCAATGATTAGAGATTCACAATTTTAGACTTATGGTATATACATGAGGGTTTCATTGTTTGGATTATTTCGCTCGACATACCAGTTTCGTGTTATGGATTTCTAATTATTGGTTTCATTAGATTGTCTTTTTTAGTTTGGTATTAATGTTTAGATATCTACAATTTGAGACTTATGGTATATACATGAGGATTTCCTTGTTTGGATTATTTTGCTCGACGTACTACGTCTCGTGTTGTAGGTTTCTAACTGTTAATCCTATTTAGATATGGGAAAAATGAATCTAGGTAGACTATGCTTAATAGATAGAGCCTCCACTCCATCTAGCAGCCCTTCCCCTGGGGGCGGATGGAGGTAATCTTACTGTAGCACTCTGACGCTCTTTTTCTTGTTTCCTTTTCTTTTAAAAATACCTTTTCAGGTAGTTCGAAGTGTCGGAGAGCCGCAGGGTGATGGAGTTCTAGCATAGTCGCCGTCGCGCATTTTTACTTGTAGAGACTCCACTGTAGTTTTGAGTTTTATCCAGAGATTAGAGTTTCATATTCATATTGTAAAGGCAATGTGCCTTAGTACGATTCTTAGTTGATTCATATTGAGAGATTTTCATTATTCAGATATCAGATGTATTATAGTTGAGACATGATTCTTTTTATTTATGAGATATCTCTTTTATATCATGTCTATTACATTTATTCCTTTTATTTTGCCTGTTTGCACCTGCACTTCTATTTGGTTCTACTAGAGGATATTACTGTGATTGGTGAAACATGTTTATGCACAGTGTAGGTGCATGATAGGTTTAACATCTCTGATTTTATCTTGGACTGCAGCCTTGTGTGAACCCAGGGGCATCATAGTTGGTATCAGAGCTCTAGTTCCAGTATCCTTAGGATCATCCTGTGTCGAGTCGTGGAGCTAGTATAAAGTTTCTTAGGATTCATGTATAGAGTCCGCTAGGAATTTCTAGAATGAGTGAGGACGATATATACGTATATCTCAAAAATTACAAAATTTTTTATGACTATCATACTTTGATTGAAAAGTAAATGCATGAATGATAAGTGATGTGATTTTTCCTATTGGTATATGTTATGTTATTTATGATTAGGATCTCACTTACTGTGTCAAATAAGCTCTCCTCTTAGTATTATAAACATTGGAACGAGGACGTGGTCGAGGTGAAGCTTGTACCCAGAGAGCTGGGCAAGTAGAGCCCGAGTCGCAGTAGGCTCCAAAGTATTTGATCGACTTGGTAATACCGATTACAGAAGCAGAGACTAGCAACACTCGAGGAGTGAGTAACAAGCCAAATTTTACTCTCTGAAGTTCCACCACCAGTTGTACCAGCCGTACCTATTGAAGAGGTAATACCAAAGGTCTCATCATCGCCACATCCAACTATTAATAGAGTCGCATAATAGGAAGCTTGGCTCGGTAAGATTGAGGAAGATATTAGAAGTTGGGAGCACAAAAATTTTAGGGCACATCGGATTCAGTTACAACCTATAAATGGAGGAAATATATGGGAAATACTTTTAGATTTACTTAACGTCGACTTAGTGCAGAAGCAGAGGCTGGCAGCTTTTAGCCTGAAGGGTGATGTAGGAGGATGATATAGGCTTCAGTTCACTCCGGATCATCGGATGGCCCTCACTTGGGAGGATTTCGTGTATTTCTTCGATGAGCAGTACATCTCTTCCGTGGTACGGGCCGGGAAAGAGCTAGAGTTGTCTAAGCTAGAGTAGGGAGATATGTCTATAGCTGACTATGAGAGCCGATTTATGAGTCTTCTATGTTTCACGGGCATGTAGCAGTCAGGAGAGTGCCAGGCGCAGATGTTTCTTATAGGACTTCGCCTAAGTCTTCGTCGTTACCTAGTTTCCAGAAGATTCCGTTCAGTCCGAGAGGTCGCAGATGCAGCTATATCTCAGGAGATAGAGACTGTGATATTCTAGAATAACAAGGAGGGCAACAACAAGTTTGGACAGCAGAATGACAAGGCCAAGGTAAGAGATCTTTTGCCAGACTAGGAGGACCCCAGCAGTGGGGTAATAACTTTCATCACCATCAGCAGGACAAGTTCAAGAAGGGAGCACAACATGACTCGAGAGCACCACCGCAGCGCAAGATTCATGGTGCATGCTATAACGGCAACAAGATCGGGCATAAGGCTAAGGACTGTCGTAATGCGCCAGCAGGAGGCCAGTAGGGTTGAGGTCAGGGCCAGTAGCAGAATCGAGGATACGATCAGCAGCAGAACCGTGGTCAGGGTCAGCATCAGCAGCACCACGCTTACGGCCAATAGCCGCAGCAGAGGATTGAGGCATCGTCAGCTGTTCCTAGGATTAAGGGGCCAGTAGGCTAGATTCACGTGATTCAGGAGATTACTGAGGGACAGATAGTCCCGTATATTCCACCATCATCAGTTCAGCAGTCGCCTGC
Source organism: Asparagus kiusianus (assembly GCA_022839385.1). Classification (NCBI taxonomy): domain Eukaryota; kingdom Viridiplantae; phylum Streptophyta; class Magnoliopsida; order Asparagales; family Asparagaceae; genus Asparagus; species Asparagus kiusianus. Next base: position 420,536 of record BQKN01065711.1, on the reverse strand, counting down.
TACTGGCAGAGTCTATGCAGTCATACCGTGTGATCACGGTGTGAGCGGAGCTATAGTAGAAGGTACTTTCTTAGTAAACTCTTTTCCAGCTCGGATCCTGTTCGATTCCGGAGCTTCTCATTCTTTTATATCTCATGCCTTCATGGATAGGCTCCAGTTAGTCGCACATCCTTTAGATGTTTCGTTGTCCGTTTCTACTCCCTTAGAAGAGGTATCCCTATTAGAGAATGTCTGTAGGAGATGTGTCATCGGCTTAGATGAGTCCGAGTTTATTATAGATTTGATCGTCTTGCGGATGTTGGATTTCGACGTCATTCTTGGTATGGATTGGTTATCATCCTACCATGTTAGCATTGACTGTTTTGCGAAAACAGTCAGTTTGCGAGCGTTCGATGAGTCTGAGTTGATCGTAGCGACCTCACAGGGCAACCAGTTTGCGGAGTCATTTCTAGCCTATATCGAGGAGGTGATGCTGAGAGATCGGAGTGCTGATTTGTACGAGACTGGGGTTATCTCAGATTTTCAGGATGTCTTTCAGGACATACTGGGACTACCTCCTGTGAGAGAGGTTGAGTTCTGCATCGAGTTACAGCCAGGCACAGCACCGATATCTCGAACTCCATATCGTATGGCACTTGCTGAGATGATGGAGCTACAAACTCAGCTGGACGAGTTGTTGTCTCAGAGTTTTATTCGCCGAAGTCATTCTCCATGGGGGACGTCGATCCTTTTCGTGAAGAAGAATGACGGCAATATGCGTCTTTGTATAGATTATCTGGAGTTGAACAAGGTCACTATCCGGAATAGGTATTCATTACCGAAGATTGATGACTTGTTCGACCAGCTGCAGGGAGCGCATCACTTCTCGAAGATTAATCTTCGTTCTAGCTATCATCAGTTACGGGTTCGGGAGATGGATATTCCTAAGACCGCCTTTCTAACTCGTTATGGGTCCTTTGAGTTTCTTATCATACCATTTGGGCTAACCAATGCACTTGCGGTATTCATGGATTTGATGAATCAGGTTTTTCATCCATACTTGGACCAGTTCACGATAATATTCATCGACGACATTCTAATCTATTCGAGGTTGGAGGCAGAGCACGAGCAGCACCTTCAATTAGCATTACAGACTTTGCGGGAGCACCAGCTATATGCCAAATTCAGCAAGTGCAAGTTTTGGCTATCCGAGGTTAGATTTTTAGGCCACGTCATCAGCAGAGAGGGCATTGCAGTGGATCCAGTTAAGGTTACGGTAGTACTTGATTGGGAGCCACCGACGATAGTTACCGAGATCCGTAGTTTTTTGGTTTTGGCTGGCTATTATAGAAAGTTCATTCAGGACTTCTCAAAAATAGCTACACCACTTACACGCCTTACGAAAAAGGGTGTACCTTTTGTTTGGAGCACGGAGTGTCAGGAGGTCTTTGAGACTTTGAAGACTAAGTTGACTACAGCGCCAGTTTTGATCATTCCTAGCAGTGATAAGACCTTCGTAGTCTATACAGATACGTCGTTAGCAGGTCTAGGAGGTGTTTTGATGCAGACCCAGAGGGTAGTAGCATACATTTAGCGTCAGTTAAGAACGTATGAACAGAACTATCCCACGCATGACTTGGAGCTAGCAGCAGTAGTCTTTGCATTGAAGACATGGAAACACTACCTGTATAGGGTACAGTTTGAGCTATTCACAGATTATCAGATCTTGAAGTACCTATTCTCTCAGAAGGAACTAAATCGGAGACAGCGACGATGGGTTGAGTTCATTAAGGATTATGAGTTCGTGATTCAGTATCACCCGGAGAAGGCGAATGTCGTAGCAGACGCATTGAGTAGGAAGCGTCGTCATAGGATTGCAGCTTTGAGATGCTCGTGATATCGAGATCTCCACACACTTAGCCAGTTCGACTTTAGACCGGAGATTGGCTGGAGCGGCGTATTTTTGGGAGCTTTATTCGTACAGCCATCTTGGAGTGACAGAGTGGTCAGAGCTCAGTTGGACAACTCTTGGATTCAAACCCGAAAGAGAGAGGTTTCCAAAGAGGCAGAGGCTGATTGGACCGTTGGAGCAGATAGAGGGCTTCGGATGAAGGGCTGATTAGTAATACCAGCTAATGCTTAGCTAAAGAAGGATTTATTCGACGAAACACATCGTACCAGGTATACAGTGCATCCAGGCATAATGAAGATGTACAAGGATCTAAAGAGATATTTTTGATGGAGCGACATGCATAGAGAGATTACAGAATATGTAGCTAAGTGCTTTACCTGCCGGCAAGTGAAGGCAGAACATCAGAGACCGGCAGGAGCCCTACAACCTTTACCCATTCTGGAGTGGAAGTGGACAGATATTTCTATGGACTTCATTGTATCATTGCCGAGATCGAAGAAAGGGAATGATTCAGTTTGGGTGGTAGTAGATCGGCTGACAAAGTCATCACATTTCATACCAGTAAAGACGACATACACTGTAGAGACGTATGCACGGATATTTATTCAGGAGATCGTGAGATTACATGGAGTTCCAAAGACGATTGTGTCAGATCGAGGCTCGGTTTTTACTTTATGTTTTTGGAGAAGCTTCCAGAACTCTTTCGGCAGCAGATTATCTTATTCTAGTGTGTTTCACCCGCAGACGGATGGGCAGACGGAGAGAGTGAACCAAATATTAGAGGACATGTTGCGGGTATGTGTCATTGATTTCCAGGGTAGTTGGGAGGACCACATCCCATTAAACGAATTCGCTTATAATAATAGCTACCAAGCGACTATTGGGATGGCACCGTACGAAGCATTATACGGGAGGTCTTGTAGATCACCTATTTGTTGGGTAGAACTAGAGGACAGCCTATTACTTGGACCAGAGCTTGTGAGGCAAACTACGGAGAAGGTAGCAATCATTCGAGAGCGAATTCTTGCAGCGCAGAGTCGTCAGAAGAGTTATGCAGATCATAGGCGATGACCGTTAGAGTTTCAAATTAGGGACTACGTGTTATTGAAAATATCACCAATGAAGGGAGTTCAGCGTTTTGGCAGACGAGGAAAACTTACCCCGAGGTATAATGGACCATTCTTGATTATTGAGCTCATTGGAGCTGTTTCATATCGGCTAGACCTACCAGCATCCATGTCGAGCATACAGGATGTTTTTCATGTTTCAATGCTTAAGAAGCACCTATGTGAAGAGGAGGAGCGGTGAGTATTAGACGCACCATAGATCGAGATTCAGGAGGATCTGACTACTATTGAGATTCCTATATGTATTCTTGCTAAGGAGGACAAGAAGTTGAGAAACAAGGTGATACCTTTAGTTAAAGTTTAGTGGAATCGGAGAGGAGCTGAGGAGGCTTCTTGGGAACGCGAAGAGGATATACGTCACGACTACCCACACCTGTTTGAGCAGGTAAATTAAATTTAGTATGACTTGTTTATGATTTGTGGCTACCTGTATGGTAATGTTTATACTTAACGCTAAAACGATGGTATTAACACTTAACTCCTAAGTACTCGGAACATATGGTATATATATGAGGGGTTTCTTGTTTGGATTTTTCGCTCGATGTACTTGTTCCATTTAGTTAGGGGTTAAGTGGGGGTATTTGCATTTTAGACTGTTAAGTATAGACATTGAAGATGATTCTCGGGAGCGTGAAGATGTTATGCATCGCGAGTACCTGCACCTATTGAGAAGGTGGATTGATTTATGTATGTAATTATTTGTATGGTTATATTTATATTTAACGCTAGAATGAAGATATTGACACTTAACTTCTAATCATTTAGAACACATGGTATATATATGGGTGGTTCCTTGTTTGGATTTTTCGCCTAACGTACTAATTCTGTTTAGTTAGGGGTTAAGTGAAAACATTGGCATCTTAGATTATTAAATGCAGATATTGCTATGTTCATATTTGGAGACTAATGATGCGAGATGTGTATGTGAGGGTTTTCTTGTCTGGATTATTTGCTCAACATGCTTTTCTGGCATTATTAATCTCTAAGATACGAATGCGGAATTTCGGGGACAAAATTCTTTTAAGGGGGGAAGAATGTAAAACCCTGTAATATTGAATGTTGTGAGATATAATAATAAACATGTTATATTATAATAAATAATATTTATTGATATTTGAGTATGCTAGGAATTGATTTGAGATCAATCCGATACATATATATATATATGAATATATGAGTGCAAATGCACAAAAC
>BQKN01065711.1:394832-415924 GCA_022839385.1 Asparagus kiusianus | reverse complement strand
TATATATATATATATATATATATATATATATATATATATATACACTTATGTTTTCACGAAAATTATCACCCTTACATCACAGTTTTGAGAGCTTTGTGAAACAAATATCGACAAAAGGGCGAGATCATCGACGTGTAGCAAGGAGAGAGCGGGTTGTTTGCACTTCTAATTGCTTGCTGATTATCTCAGAGGCTTAGAACGATATTTGATGCAAGATTATCTTCATCCATACCTATCCTCATAGTTAAATAACTAGTGTAGATAATTAATATGATGTTGAATATATGTTTTCATGCTTTAATCTTAACCTGAGATGTTAAAAGTCAGATTTTTAATAGTAAACCTTAAAACAAATGCTAGATTAATAATCTTTTCTTGCTATTTATGATAGTATCATGATCATAATCATTAGGGTTTTCATAATTTTATTCATAAATGAGAAATTTAAGTGATGTACTATATATATGTTTTTCTGTAAAAAACTGTAGCACTTGTATAATCTTTAATTGAGAGTTTAAGATAGCAAACAAACTCCAAATTTAACCAAACTAGTTTTAAATGAAAGATATATGTATTGTGTTTATAAAACAGAAAGCAATTCTTAAAAAGAGTTTGTATAGAGAAAGATATGTTATATTTACTAACAACATGTCCTGCAGAAAAACGGCTGCACATGTATAATATTTAATTGGAGATTTGGGATAACAAATGAACTCCAAACCGAACCAAACTTATGTCATTTGAAAGATATGTGAATCTACTTTTCAAAACAGAAAACCATTTGTAAAAATAGTTTTTTAGAGAAAGATATGCTTATTTTACTAACAGATATTACGTCTGTTTTTCCTGTTCGTTTTGTGGAGCTATGTTGCGCCGTTTTGAGGTGCGTTCGCAGAGTTTTGAGCCGCTTGATATTATACGTATAGTAATAAATATGTTATATAATATATTTAAGAATTCCAAGGGGATTATGATGAATTTTGATTTGATCATATTGAATTAGATATAGTTCATATACATGTTGGATGTCGTTGATGAACACAGCTCAATACTATATGGGATAGTGCGTTGACATACCAGATATACACGGTGTATACATGAGGTGAATGTCATTGATGAGCACAGCTCAGTACTATATGGGATAGTGCATTGACATACCAGAGATACAAAGATTTACATGAGGTGGATATCGTTGATGAGCTCAGTTCAGTACTACATGAGGTAGTGCGTCGATATTCCACATGTACAGGCCATTAAGTCGGATTTTAGGAGGCTTGATCTAGTCGTCCATCCCGTACTAGAGTGCGATGAGGCTCATGAGCCGTATTTCTAGGATGTTTATTTGGTAGTCCGTCCCGCACTCATGTTATGCACTGAGATCGCAATGAGATTAATGAGCCGTGTACACAGTTCAAGATACCTACAGGATAGTCCGTTGCACTGAGACAATTACTTGATAGCCTAAGTATGACAGATGCCGATTATGAATATGACCTATCATTGAACTATATAACTGAGATACGTTACTGTTGAAATTATACAAAATTATGTGTTGGTATTTTATTCTATCTCCCCAGTGATAGTGGAAGATATTATAAATACGATGTGTTGATATCTTATTTCTTTTACCGTCTTTTTTTACTTTTTAGTTGGGATCAATGATTAGAGATTCACAATTTGAGACTTATGGTATATACATGAGGGTTTCCTTGTTTGGATTATTTCGCTCGACGTACCAGTCTCATGTTATGGATTTCTAATTATTAATTTCATTAGATTGTCTTTTCTTAGTTCTGTATTAATGTTTAGATATCTACAATTTGAGACTTATGGTATATACATAAGGGTTTTCTTGTTTGGATTTTTTCGCTCGACGTACTACGTCTCGTGTTGTAGGTTTCTAAATGTTAATCCTACTTAGATACGGGGAAAATGAATCTAGGTAGACTATGCTTAATAAATAGAGTCTCTACTTCATCTAGCAGCCTTTCTCCTGGGGACGGATGAAAGTAATCTTGCAGTATTGCTCTGACGTTCTTTTTGTTATTTCTTTTTCTTTTAAAAATACCTTTTTAGGTAGTTCGGAGTTTCGGAAAGCCGCAGGGTGACGGAGTTCTAGCATAGTCGCCGTCGCGTATTTTTACTTTTAGAGACTCCGCTATAGTTTTGAGTTTTATCCAGACATTAGAGTTTCATATTCATATTGTAAAGGCAGTGTGCCTTAGTATGATTCTTAGTTGATTCATGTTGAGACATTTTCATTATTCAAATATCAGATGTATTATAGTTGAGACATGATTCTTTTCATTTATGAGATATCTCTTCTATATCATATCTATTACATTTATTCCCTTTATTTTGCTTGTATATACCTGTACTTCTATTTGGTTCTACTAGAGGATATTATTGTGATTGGTGAAACATGTTTATGCACAGTGTGGGTGCATGGCAGGTTTGACATCTCTGGTTTTACCTTAGACTGCAGCTTTGTGTGAACCCAGGGGCGTCACTTGTAGTCCCTATCCAAGTATATATAACCTCTGTGATGTTGAATCTCTAACCCGTAGCAATCCAAGGTACTCAAGTACAAGTCAAACTTAAGAAAGAGACTTAGAAGAATAAACTCTCTCTTAATTTCACTTGAGTGAAGGGTCCCTACAGTGTGTGACCTCCCACAAAGATATTATACCATCCGATTGAAATTATCTGAGGCGATAGTCAAATTAGCTGAAGCTTGAAGAAAATCGGGGCTATCCCTAGAGGGATTGGGGAGTCCTAAGATATGGTTAGGGGTGTGCAACGGTCGGTTCGGTTCGGTTTTTATCAAAATTTGAACAACCAAACCGAACCGTCTATAATTCAAAACCGAACCAAACTATTACAAGTCGGTTCGGTGCGGTTCGGTTCGGTTTGTTCGGTTCTAACTTCATCAAACTTCTTATCAAACAACAAACTATGTTAAAGAAAAAAAATATCAACAAAGTAGAAGATTATGAAGCATTAAATACTGATATATTGATATTGTTTTTAACCCATAATGATTCAGAAAATGAGTTTAGAGTTTGAGTCTTTGATTCTTTGGGGACGGGACGGGTAGAGTTTGAGATCAGAATGGGTAGTATTGCACTATATTCGGTCGGTTCGGGTTAAAAAGTTTTCAAACCGATCCGAACCGCCCTACTCATAAAACCGATTTTTTCGGGTCGGTTCGGGTCGGTTCGGTCGGTTTTTTCGGTTTGGACCGAACCATGCTCAGCCCTAGATACGGTAAATGATCTTAGAAGTGATCATGACTTGAACTCCCCTCACAGTCGAGTAAGCTGTATACTCACCCTCATTCAATCTAGTCCAGTTTGCATAAAACTCTCTAAAAATAATGTAGTTAGCCATATTAGGTTTCCTAATCATCATGCTAAGGAAACCAGCTTCCTTAAAAAGTTGGACTATCGATAAAAGCTCAAACAATTTATTGGTTATGAACTCCCTCTCAAAGTGGATCTATAACCGATCATAATGTTTTGGTCGAAAGTTGATTTCTTCATTGAGGTATTCATTATAACTTCAGTCGTTACAATGAAAACAAAAAGGTAGTCTTTTTATAAGACTCTTACCAATGAAAACGAAAAATTACAACTCTTATCAAAACAAACACAACAAATATTTATCACCAGCTGTTTGTGTGGGATCTTTGTCTGTACCGTGGTTTATCTGTAGGCCACTGAACGATCAGATCAAAGTGCAGATTTCGTTGACTCACAAAGGAGTCAAGAAACTAAAGTAATTATTTCGGCAATAACGAGATAATCACTCTACTCGAGATCACAGCAACTGTGTGATCTCAAGGGAAGAATTAGGCTGCAGATCTGTCGAACTCTCCTTCTTTATGCTGAAGAATTTACTGAGATCTCCTCCTCCTCTCTGAAATTCATAGCTCTTCAGTCTCCAATTCAGCAGGGCTTCGCCAAAGCTCGAAAATTCTAGCTCCGTGCAAATGAAGGCCCTGGGGCTGTATTTATAGGCTTCGGGAGCACTGTTTTCGAATAAGAACGGTTGATTCCCTCTTATCTTTAGTTAAAACAATTTTATCATGTTCTAGGATAGCTTCAGATTAGTTGGAGCAAAATTCAGATGGTTAACAGGTGAAATAGCTTTAAAATAATATTTTTTGGCTGGGAGACACCCGAAGTGTCTCGACCTTGGCCAAGACACTTGAAGTGTCTCCGCTAAGGCCCAGCACTATTTAGGCGTGTCTCAGTCATTTTCACTATATTTTCGTCATCCAAACTTAGAATTATGCTATTCAAAGTATATAGGAAAGCCAACAAAGAGATCTACAATCTCTCATGGGTGGATCATATTTGGGATGGATGAGATATTATAAAACCCTAAAATTTTGAATATTTTGTAATAAATAATAATAAATATGTTATATATTTATAAATAATATATTATGATGTTTTAGTATGCTAGGAATTGATTTGAGATTAATTTAATATATATATATATGTATATATATAAGAGCAAATGAACAAATCATGCTCGATGTATAAATATGAAAATTTATTACTAGTGGAGAGATTTTGTATTTTACATACTGATACGTTGTAAATATGGGAAAACTTAAAAGACCAAAGTTGTAGATATCTTCAGTAGATTTCCAATAAATCTTTAATCACTTCATTCTGAGGTTGGATACGAAAGTTACAGCCAAAATACCGAAGAGTATGTTTCAAGTGAGACTGGGTTTTCCAGTTTCGGGTTTAGGGTTTTAGGCTGTAGTTTTTCGGGTTTGCTGTTATATAAACACATATTTAAACATGAAAAATACCTCTTTTCTCCTATGTTTCAAACCCTAGCAGTCCCTTTTCCTCTCTCTCAAACCCTAGTTCTTTTCTTTGGCGATTTTGAGTGATTTCAGAGGATTTTTCAGCCGGTTTTATGCAGTGTAGCGAAGGGGATTAGTTCTCTTTCACGTGGCAGGAGTTTTTTAGCATCTGAAGTGAGTAACATCTCGCCCAACTCTGCATCCTTTTATTTTGCACATTTTATTAAGTTTTATTCAGATTTTTGAGCCTAAAACGTATTTTTAGTGTACAAAAGATAGATCTTTATAACTTATGAAGTGAGAATACATTACCATAAATTTTTAATTGATTACAACAGCAACCTTGATAAATTTTAGATTTGAAATTTATTAATCATGAATTAAATCACAAGTTTTTGCTTTTAAAATGTTTAAACATGTGTATATAAATGTTTAGGGTTTCGACGATATATTTACATGCTAATATTTCATTTCATGTTATTTCATATATGTTGTTATCAGTAATATTATGCTTAAAAAATAATGATGTTACTTCTAAATTTGTTTCGAAGCAGACAGAATCCTGTGAAGGGTTTCTGTCTGTTTCGGTTGATCGCCGGCACAGTTTGTGCATGTTTACTTTTGTTATGTGCTTTAATGTGAACGAGGAGTCACCTCAAATATTTGGCATTAGAAATTATTATTTATTATGTATCTTCATATGTGATATGGTTTGCGGACATGAGTTTAGATTTGCACACCGAGACACGTGTGAAATTAGTGTATATGCATCCTTTTCATATATCTCATTGATATTCTACACATTTCATTCAGTCCATGTGTTGGGCAATTATTATGTGCAATCCATGTGTTGGACATTCACCATATTCAGTCCATGTGTTGGACATTCATTATATTCAGTCTATGTGTTGGATATTCATCATTCAGTCCATGTGTTGGACAATTTATATATGCAGTCCATGTGTTGGGCATCCACTACACCTAGTCTTAGTTCATGTGTTGGACACCTGTTTAAATCTTGAGTATGACACTTACACTTACATAGGCTGAATATGACACTTATGTGGGTTTTGACATGACATGGGATTTGAGTTCTGAGATGGGCTAGTCTTCTTTATATTATTGTTCCTGTATTAGATCTTGGGTTTGGTACTTAGAGATTTACAATTTGAGATACAAGGTATATACATGAGGGTTTCCTTATTTGGATTATTTTGCTCGACGTACCTATGCTCGTGTTGTAATTTCCTAAATACTAAAATCCTCTTATTGTTAGGATCAATGATTTCATGTATATATGTATTACCTGTATTTTCTATATGTAACGAGCTCTCTCCCTTGGGGTTAGTTGTGATGTTGCTCGCTAGCGCTTTGACGCTCGTTGTTTCCTCTCATTTCAGGTAATGAGCCAGGTGCACGGAGAGTCGCAAGTTGATGGCGATACTTATTAGCGTCCATCTTTCATTTGTAGTTTTATTTTATTTATGGAGCTCCACTATAGACATTTTGTTTAGACTTTTGAGAGTTATGTTCTAGAAGTTATAAAGGTTGTGTGCCTTATTTTCTTTTATCAGATATTCTGTATTTGCGACTTGTTGAGATCTCCAGACTAGTTATTTCAGATATTCACTTTATATTTTTGTATGTTGGATAATGAAATATCATTTTTATCTCTATTATTTCATCATATATCTCTTGTATTATCTTTTACTTGCTTTTGTACCTACACCTGTTGTTGACTCTACTAGAGAGATAGTAATTATGATGGTGAAACATGTTATTATACGGTGTGGTGCATGGCAGGTTTGATATTCCTGGTTTTACCTCGGACTGTAGCCTTGTGTGAACCCAAGAGCGTCATAGATATGAGGGGCACTTCGTCTTTTATGAGCGAAACGTAACTCCTGATCGGATCGTATCTTCGTTATACTACTATTCCGTTGCTTCAAACGGTTCGTCGACTCACTTCATGTGCTTGTCGACGTTAGATAAACCTCTTTGACTCGATTAGTGATGTTTATCATCTTCTCTCTACTTCAAGCTGCATGCAGAAACTTATAGGTTATTTTTGATGCCTACAGATACCCCCTCCAAAGTGTTTCAGTCTCGTTTGTTTTATAGAAGAGTCTAAAATACTTTGGACGTGATAGGTCCAGTCTTCAATCGGTGTAAAAAGACCTGTAGTTTTCTTTAATTCTTGACTTCTTCGATTTTTAGTCTATTCAATATTTTGACGAATAGCTAAAATTTCTCTGGCGCTGCGCTTATCATTTGGTCGTTGTCGAATTCTTGAATCAAAACTGATAAGTTGGTTTTAGCTCGTATCGTTGAGTTGACTTTGAACTGACTATCTTCATCAGAAATTCATATCTGAACTTTGGAGTTGATCGGAGGCCATGCGTTGACCGGCGTTGACTTCCATCATAATACGTTGACCGGCGTTGACTTAGAGCTACACATTGATCGGCGCTGACCTTAGGGTTTTGTATTGACCGATATTGACTTTCATCGCAACACGTTGACTGGCGTTGACTTTCGTCACAACACGTTGACCAGTGTTAACTTTCATCGTAACGCGTTGACACGGCGTTGACTTTCACCGCAACACATTGACCGGCGTCTACACAGTTTATGTTCTTAAGATGTTGGAGCGTGGCGGTCCCAAATGTTGAGGCTGTTGGACCAACTGTTAAAGCTAATTTATCTGCATGTATGGATCTTATCCTGAGGTTGTTGGATGCTCAAGTTATGATACCAACTAATGAAGCTGGTGCGTCAATGAATCTTGCATTTATCGGATTTTTGGCAAACCCTCATCCATCAATGGGTTTGATGAGCCTTTACCGACTACCGTTTGAGTTGGGCTAGCATGCAGATTATTTAAGTCCGTTTTGCATGTAACGTTATGCTAAAAGAGTTAACTCTTTTAGTGCTACGATATTAAATACGTAAACTTCGTCTTTATTACGTGGATAGACTATCCGGCAACGTGTGTTAGATGTAGACTTAGGATTTTTAGCAAATCCTCAGCCCTCAACGGATTTGATGTGATTTTACTGATTACCGTTTGAGTCGGGCTTGCATGCATATTGTTTAAGTCCGTTCCGCATGTAACGTTGTGCTAAGAGAATCAACTCTCTTAGTGCTACGATATTGAATACGTAGACTTCGTCTTTCTTTCGGGAATAGACTACCCGGCAACGCGTGTTAAGCGTTGACTTTTCCCTACTTAGGCTTCAGGATAAAATTCCCTAGACTTGGATTCTGGTATCTTTTTCACTCAGTAAAAGACTAAACCGGTAATGCGTGTTAGGCGTTGGCTTATCCCTACTTAGGATTCAGGATAAGATTCCTCAGACTTTGATTCTGGTGTCTTCTTCACTCGGTGAAAGACTAAACTGGCAACGCGTGTTAGGCGTTGACTTATCCCTACTTAGGATTCAGGATAAAATTCCCCAGACTTGGATTCTGGTATTCTTCACTCGGTGAAAGACTAAACCGGTAATACGTGTTAGGCGTTGACCTATTCCTACTTAGGATTCAAGATTAAATTCCCCAGACTTAGATTCTGGTGTCTTCTTCACTCGGTGAAATACTAAACCGGCAACACATGTTAGGTGTTGACTTATGCCTACTTAGGATTCGGGATAAAATTTCCCACGCGTTTGAGTTACGGATCTTGGCATTATTAATAACGGCCTGCCATAATATCGAATATGTGAGATTTTATCCTTTTTACGATAAAGGACTAACTCTTAACACGTGTTAGGCGCTGAATTATCCCTACTTAGGCTTCGGGATAAAATTCTCTAGACTTGGATTCTGGTGTCTTCTTCACTTGGTAAAAAACTAAACCGACAATACGTGTTAGGCGTTGGCTTACCCCTAAAATTCACCGTGCGTGTGAAGCACGGATTTTAGAGTTGAAAGATGATGTCTTCTCTTAGGAGATGAACCCGATACTAGAGAGGAAGAATTTTATATTCTATCTCCTGTTGAAAGAGAAACTCAAAGTAAGATTTCCACTCTGAGAATCGAAAAGACTTAGATAACCCTAGCTATTTAAAGGTTTGATTATCAAATCTAAAGGGGGATTTGAGATTTCTAGTATTATGTCTGGATTCTAACAATGGAAGTATTGAGTGCACAGACACAATGGGAACTTGAGTGAATCAAACCAGAAAGAACTTTAGTGGACCCCATCGTCAATTGATTTGATTAGTGAGGGGTCAAACACTCCACAATTAGATCGTGGGGTCTCATGAGGGAAGATTGACCGGATAAAGTTATTGAATCTTATCTCAACGAAAGAGTGCTTAAGAAATCACAGTGGGAGGGTTTTAATCATCCTAGAAATGATTAAATAGCCACAATGGGAGGTTCTTGATTATTTTTGATTTTGGGTTATCCTTAAGAATACCATGTGTAGTATTCTCTTGGAAATTCCCATCAAGGGTAAGGAACAGTTTAGTCTCATGTACCAGTTAGAGATTTGGGAAATAGTTTATACTCATATACCTTGTTAGAGTACAAAGGAGGAGCCGTTTATACTCATATACTCTTCGGAGTGCAATTCAGATTAATTTAGCATTATGACGCCAGCTTCAACCAAGATTTGAATGCTATTCTTGAGGATGAAACAAGCCTTGGTGGGAAGAAGGATCCTCCTGTGGTACGCACAGTACTTTAGATCCAAAGTATTATTAGCTTTCTCCTGATTTATGATAGGTGATAGCTTGATCTCGTTGTTTTCGAGGAAGGATTCAAAAATGATCGGAACGTCTTCATCCTTGAAGGAATACTCTTTTTAGAGTCTCGGATCCGAAGTCTTTTGTTGTCTTCGGGATTGTTGTTGTGATGTCTGATTAACATTAATAGCTACTACAGGTGTCTTCCTCTTACCACAGGAGGCGAAGCTTGAATTCGAAGGGTTAGCCGTTGGTTGGTTTCTCTCAGCTTTCTTCCTTCTGAGAAAGCGTCCACCCTGCTCTCCGCGCACCTTCAACTCTCTCCAAGTCTTGGACGGTGCTACTCCCATAACTTCCAAGATATCAATGGACATGTTGTTATGACAGGTTTGGAGGATGAAGTCCTCTGTGACTGGATCTTAGCAATTCATCGCCTTATTTCGAAAGCGCTTGTTGAAATCTTTGACCATATCTTCGTCTTCTTGTTTCTCCTCAAAGAGCATCCTAATTGATACCTTGGTGTCATCATCAAAGAAATTGCCAAGAAATGAGCTTTCCATGTCCTCCCAGTTGTTGACGCTTTCAGGCTTGAGACGACGGTACCAATTAAAGGTAGCCCCACGAAGGGTACATACGAATGACCAAACTATCAAGGCTTCATTGTCAAAAATCATGCCCAAGTGGGACTTGAAGTAGATCAGATGTTGAGTGGGTGAGCCCTTTCGAACGGCATAAAGTTGATCATGTTATACTTCGCCAGGTACGGGATCGACTCACACTCTCTTGGGTAAGGACATGGAATACCGGTCTTCTTCACCTCTCAAGCAGATATTAGAGCATTGATTTTGCTCTCGAGGTTTTTCATATTTTCGTTCTCGTCTGTATCATGTTTTGGACGATTTCTGAGAGGAACAACACGACCACCCCTGACATTGTCATCTTCGGTAGGACCACCCCTAGCGTTGTTGTCTTTAGTGGGGCTACCCCCTACATTTTGGTCAATGGAAGGGTTATCAGCATTGAGGTGTTCGTCCATGTCTGAATCGCCACCCGCCCGGTTAGCATTGTTGTGATGACTAGATTCGCCTATCTGATTAGACAAAGCCAGAATCTGTTGGTCATGCGTTTTCCTCATCTACTGCATAGCCAGTTCCATTTCAAATTTAAAATTCTCTCTCTGCTTGGCCAGAGCGTCTTCAAGGATTTTGGCCATTTACTTGGTGTTGATCATAAATGCCTCGCAGGATTGTCCTAGGCTAGATACCGTATTTTCAGAAGCGACTGCAGAGTTAGCATCTGATACTTCATCCTTCGAGGATAGTTCTCTATTCATACTCTATAGTTTCTTTGTCTAATGGTTCCCGATCACAACTGGGTTAGACGATACGATATGAGGGGGTCAGAACTAGAAGGTCGAGTCGATTTTCCCTTATCAGTCATATTAATTATGACTTTTGGAAGTTCGTCACCTTGAACGGCCAATCGTTTCTTGTGTAAATGCTTTGGCTTGGACTTTGACGCTTCAGAGGAAAGCCTTTGGAATACCGAGACCCTCTGTGGAGCGGTCTTGGGGCAGCTACATGCTAATAATACTACTCTAATTAACCCCTCACAAGGGCAGTGAGAGTCTGTTTCTAGGGTATTTCTCTTTTGAGATTTATTCGTACCCCCAGCCTGATAGTACAACTCGTCGGCGTTATGGTCGGAGCAACCTATCGGCTGTTTACACGAACTTTTAGGTGTAACAATATCGTCTGTCCGACGTGTTTTCTTCTGAACAGGTAACGCCTCGTGGGCGTTCATAGGAGTCACACATTTGGAATCACACCTTTTGTGAGTGTGAAATCTTAGTGGGCTCCTGACCTTTCACATATACCCCTAAGCGGATGGTTACGGGAATTGGCTTGTTGGGGGGTGTCTACGACCCCCCAGTTTGGATGTTTGCTTGGGAATCCTTCAGCGGACCAAGCGTTCCTTAATAGGAATTTTTCCACGATCTTCGAGTAGAGGACCAAGACGATCCTTTAATGAAATCTTAAACTTAGATAGATCCATGCTGCCATAGTGCTTCACTGGATGTGCGGGAGTAGAGGGAGCGGGATCTGAAGTTGACGAAGGCTGAAAAGTAACTTCGTCTACTTTTTCCTTAGGCATTGATTTGACCTTTGGCATCCAAACCCTTTATACTTGGGTGATTTCTTAACTGTCTCTTTATTCTGCATTTCTTGTGCTTTTCGCACAATGATCCGGGCATGCGTAAGAAGTGCGCGATGCTTCTGAATGCACTCCTCCAGAGTGGAACGGTTCCGTTTGACACGAATCCATTCGTTAGTAGGTGATTTGGAAAAGAATCTCGAAGCTTGTTGTGGCGATGGTTTAGCCACTTTGCATCTCCTGGACTTCAGATTTGCTTGGTAGCGAAGCCCATCCAGTTGCTCCAAAGCCTTAGCAAATTGGCGGGTGAGACGTTGGTGGCACCTCTGACGATCCCTCTTCGATAAAGTTGGCACGCCTTCAGCAGTCAACTCCTTAATGGAGGCGATGTTCGAATCTGTGGCTTTGGTTTCATCGGACGCCGGCAGATCATTACAAGGTGCAATTGCGGTAGCGGTAGCAGGGAGATCGCCTTCTTGGGTCTTCAAATCTAAAAACCAACAGATCTTCCGGGAGGAGGAGACCTTCCTATACTTGCAAGGAGAGGCAGATCTGGAGGAGGAGGAGGAGACGCACTTCTCAAACTTCTGTTGGTCGTACTCGTATTCGACCTCTTCAGCCATAGATATATTGATCGTCGGCTACGACATGACAGCCTTAGCAGTAAGGCTGTTGGCTCCCATTATGATCGTCAACTTATTTTGGTCGAAAGTTGGTTTCTTCATTGAGGTATTCATTATAACTTTAGTCGTTACAATGAAAACAAAAGGATAGCCTTTTTATAAGTCTCTTACATAATGAAAACAAAAAATTATAACTCTTATCAAAATAAACACAACGGATGTTTATCACCCGCTGTTTGCATGGGATCTTTACATGTACTGGGGTTTATCCATGGACCACCGAACAATCAGATCAAAGTACAGATTTTGTTGACTCACGAAGGAGTCAAGAAACTAAAGCAATTATCTTAGCAACAACGAGATAATCACTCTTCTCGAGATCACAGCAACAGTGTGATCTCAAGGGAAGAATTGGGTTATAGATCTGTCAAACTCTCCTTCTTTATGCTAAAGAATTCACTAAGATCTCCTCCTCCTCTCTAAAATTCGTGGCTCTTCAGTCTCCAATTCAACAGGGCTTCGCCAAGGCTCGAGAATTCCAGCTCCGTGCAAATGAAGGCCTTGGGCTGTATTTATAGGCTTCGGGAGCTCTATTTTCGGATAAGAACGGCCGATTCCCTCTTATCTTTAGTTATAACCACTTTATCACGTTCTAGGATAGCTTCAAATTAGTTGGAGCAAAATCCAGATGGTTAATGGACGAAACAGCTTCGAAACAGCATTTTTTGGCTGGGAGACACTTGAAGTGTCTCGGCCTTGGCCGAGACACTTGGAGTGTCTCCGCTAAGGCCCGTGCACTGTTCAGGCGCACCTCGATCATTTTTGCTGTATTTTTATCATCCAAACTCAAAATTACACGATTCAAAATACGTAGAAATGCCAACAAAGAGATTTACAATATCCCATGGGTGGATCATATTTGGAATGGACGAGATATAATAGGCGCTTCGTCTTTCATGAGCAAAAGGTAACTCCTGATCAGATTCTATCTTCATTATTCTGCTGTTCCATTGCTTCATACGGTTCGTCGACTCACTTCATGCGCTTGTCGACATCAGGTAAACCTCTTTAACTCGGATAGTGATGTTCATTATCTTCTCTCTGCTTCGAGCTGCGTGCGGAAACTTATAGGCAATTTTTGATGCATATACATAACTCAATATGGATTTTGTCGTTCGCTGTCTCTTAGCTGAAGCCATGTTTAAATTACAAATTTTTTTAATTAGATATGACAACTGGGGATTTAAATTATAGGAACAAGGCAAGCTGGGGGTTAGAATGCAATTTTTATAGCCAAAATAAAGTTCCTGCTAGCAGCTAATAGATTAGCCACTATAGCCAATCGATTAATTAATTAGCTACTATAGCTAATCGATTAGCTACAAGAATTAATCAATTAGTTCTTTTAATTTTCACAAATTCATCAAGTTTTTCATAGGTTATTCACATGAAGATATTTACAAATATTCATTGTCCATTAACATCATCTCAATAACCAAAATCCATATAATTGCGCCAAAAATTTGAGGAAAATTGTATCAAACAAATAAGAGATCTTAGGTTTCAGGTTTATACATTCAATTCAAGAAAAGAATGAGATTTTTGGTTGATTAGTAATCAAGAACTTGAGTAGATGTCAGTTAGGTCATCAGAGATTGCAAGATTCAATCGATTGAGGGTTTGTGATATTGAGAGAAAGAGAGAAAGAGAGAATAGAGAGAAAGGACTTCAGGTCTGGTCAGGGGCTAATTGATTTGTCAAGGGGCTAATGGATTAGCCCTTAAAAAAATTTAATGGACTGAGCTTTTAGCCCAGCAGTCTATTATTTTTTAACTAGGCCCCAGCGAGTGGGCCTCGGAAGGAAAACAAAAGCAAAATTATTTATGTACATGGGCTAAGGACAAAAGAAGAGAAATTTACTTTTTTGCCCTTTTCTTTTCTTTTACCCTTTTTTCCTTCTTTTTTTTCTTTTCATTTTTTTCACAAATAGTGTTGTTCGTAAAGAACCAACATCTCCTCTTCTTTGATGGTAGAGAATTCTCAAAATAGTTTTAACCACTAGCCGTTGATTTTAAAATATCACTATTTTTTAGATTTTCTATCTGAATTGCTTCATGAGAGAAAACTTGTTTAATAGTAAATAGACCAGTCCATCGTAATTTTTTAGAAAAAAAATAAAGTTTTGAGTTATAAAGCAGCATTTTTTGTCATAGTGTAAAATTTTTTCGTATTATTGCATTATCTTGAAAAATCTTTATTTTCTCTTTATAAAATTTTGAATTGGTATATATATATATATATATATATATATATATATAGAGAGAGAGAGAGAGAGAGAGAGAGAGAGAGAAATAGGTATGCTTGGTACCAGGCACAAAAAGTTATGTTTGGTAGTGAGGTGGCATAATCTCCTCCACTCATTCAAATGGTTGCATATCCCTATGTACTCCTCAACCCATGTGAATGTGATCCCCCATTTGAATGAGTGGAGGGGATTGTGCCACCTCACTATCAAGCACAAAATTTGTGTGTGTGTGTGTGTATATATATATATATATATTCTAATATCTTCTAATTCATTTATTTGGAGCATTTTTGTTTTTCTAGCGAGAGTAAATTAAAATTAAGTTGCTTGATCGCTTACTTCGCTTAGTATTTGAGTTCAACTGGTAAGTAACATGCCCTTCCAAAAACGAGCATGTACAGAGATATTCCCAGGTTTGTCTTGAATGTGATTCGATAAGCCCATAGACTAATCTTTTCTATTTTTTATAGTTTTCTCTAAAAATTTGTTTAATCTGTCTATTGATGACTTTAATTTGCCCAATAGATTGGGATAATAGGGAATGGATAATTTATGAGTGATTGGGTATTTCGTCATCTAAGCTTCAAATGAACAGTTATAAAATGTGTACCATTATCACTAATACCACATGTGACATCTAAACCAAGAAAATATGTGATCTTTGAGAAATTTAACAAGCACTTTGTTGTCATTAGTTTTACATGCAACCGCTTCAGCCCATTTGGACATGTATTAAACTGGCACTATAATATATAAATTTCCGAAAATTTTTGGAAATGGACCCATAAATTCCATACCCCACATATCGAAAAGTTCAACAGTGAGAATTGGTTATAGGGGTGCCATATTTCTCCTAGTGATTCTTCCTATAAACTGACAACAGTTACATGCCTTAGAGAACTTAAATGCATCTTTGAACAAGCTGGGCCAATATAACCCATATTACAAGACTTTTTTGGTAGATTTTCTTGGACCAAAATGGTCCTCATAGGTTTGATCATGACAAAATAGAAGAACACCCTTAATTTTTTTATTTAGAATACACCTTCTAAAAATCTTATCTGGACAATACTTGAATAGATATGGATCATCCTAGTAGAAATATTTTATCTAGGTGAGAAAACAAGATATATCCTATTTTAACCAATAAGAAGGAAGCTCTTTCATAACCAGATAGTTCAAAACATTTGTACACCATGGTACAGACTGGACTTGTTGGAGCTGTTCATCTGGAAAATAATTGGTTATCAGAATATTTAGTGTTGATGCATTAGTAAGCCTACATAAATGATCTGCTACAGGGTTATCAGCTCCTTCTTAATCAAGAATTTATAAATCAAACTCTTAAAGTAGGAGAATCCATCTAGTGAGCCATGCTTCAGCATCTTTCTTGGTCAAAAGATACTTAAGTGTGGCATGATCAATGTAAACCTTGATTAGACACCCAATGAGATAGAACTTGAATTTCTCTAAGACAAAAATAACAGCTAGGAACTCTTTCTTGGTAACAGAGTACTTTCACCGTGCATTATTTATTGTCCTACTTACATAGTAGATCACATAAGGCTTTTCATCTATCCATTGTCATAAGATAGTACTAATTGCACAATCAGATGCATCATATATTAACTCAAAAGGTGGGTTCTAATCCGATGTATGAATGATAGGAGATGTGGTTAGCTCCTTCTTGATATAATTAAATACCTTAATGTATTCAAGAGAAAAAACAAAGAGTGTACCATTGGCTAAAAGATTGGTCAAAGGCCTAGCAAGTTTGTTAAAGTCTTTGATGAACCATCATTAAAAACCAGCATAATCAGAAAATGATCTGACATGCTTGATATTTTTGAGAGGAGGAAGGTTAAAAATGAGATCTACCTTAGCTTTATCAACCTCTATACCATTATTGGAAACTACATGCCCTAAAACAATTTCATGTTTGACCATGAAGTGATATTTTTTCTAATTGCGAGTCAAAATTTTCTCCTCACAATGGTTTGTGACAAGTTTGTGGTAATGTAAATGCTCAGAAAATGAGTCACCAAATGTCAAGAAATTATATGTGAAGTTTCTAAGAATCGCTCAAGCATATCAGAGAAAATACTAATCATACATCATTGAAAAGTGGCAAGAGCATTGCATAACCAAAAAGGAATGCAACAGTTGGCAAAGATTCTATACGAGCATGTAAAAGTGATTTTCTCCTAATCTTTAGGAGCAATAGGAATCTGATTGTAATAGGAATATTCATCTAAGAAATAGTAGAACTCGTGTCTTGCTAAACGTTCAAGCATTTGGTCTATAAAGTAAGAGGGAAGTGATCTTTCCGGGTGGCTAGGTTGAGTTTCCTATAATCTATAGAGGCTCACCATCTTGTTTGGATTTTGAGTGGGGATCAACTCACTAGCATCATCTTGGATCACGATGATCTTAGTCTTCTTAAGGATAACCTGGACTAGACTCACCCAAGAACTATTTGAAATGGGATAAATGATTCCATTATCAATAGATTTTAGAATATCCTTCCCAACAACTTCTATTATAACTGCGTTTAACCTACACCAGGGATTGTTTTCGTCGAAAATTATTTTCTTTATTGTATAACTCATTACAACTTTGATTGTTACAATAAGCTTAAAAAGATCGGTCTTTTTATAAGACCTTTACACAATGAAAATAAAAGATACAATTCTCTTGAAAATAAACGCAAGATCCGTTTATCATATCCTGCTTGCGTGGGTGTCTTCGCCTATGCTGGGGTTTATCCGTGGACCACCTTTGATCAGATCCGGTTGCTAAAAATTCGACAGAGCTCCTACCTCACCAAGGAGGTATTTGCTTAAAGCGCTAAAATCGACCAAGTGAAATCAGTAGCTCTTCTCGAGATTAAGACCAAGCCTAATCTCGAGGAACGGATGGGAACGAGCTTCAGATCCTTCGAATTACTCCTTCTTTATGCTGGGATTCGCTGGGATCTCGCTAGCCCTTGCTGAAATTCGTGCTCCCTTGCTCTCCAACTCGGCAGCACCTCCTCGTCTTGATAATTAACCCCCCCTGTGAAACGAGCCCCTAGACCTGTATTTATAGGCTTCGGTTGGGGGGTTTTCTGATAAGAATGGATGATTCCTCCTTATCTTTAGTTAATAACTGATTAACTATATTTGGGGATGATATCAGATCAATTGGGATGCTCAGGAACCAACAAATCCCGAGAAAAACCGTCAAAAACCGAATAGGAGTCGAAACAGCGCAGGTGGGCGTGAATCGGCAGAATCCGACCCGCGTGGGCGTTGGTCGGACTGAACCTGGGCGCGGGTCAGACTGAACCGACCCGCGCTACCTGCGGGTCGGTTGAATCCGACCCGTGCGGGCACGGGTCGGATTCGTTCGACCCGCGCGGGCGCGGGTAGTTTTGCCCTTTCGCTGATTTTTTGTGTTTTTTGACTTTTCCGATTTTTCGGGACTTGTGGTTTCTCCCGTTTCGCGTATTCGGCTAACTTGTTGACTTGCACGCTTCGTTGTGGGACTGACCGTCGAACGCGCGTTGGTTGACATGCGCGTGTTAGTTAACGTGCGCGTGTTGATTGATGCGCGTGTGTTGACCGACGCGCATGAACTGATTGACGCGCACGTGTTGACTGACGCGCGCGAGCTGACTGTTGAGCGCAGGCTAGTCGGTTCGCCGTTTCGCTTCATGTGCTTGTCGGCGTCAGATGATCCTCTTTGACTCGAATAATCCTCTTCGATTTGGATAATGGCGTTCATTACCTTCTCTTTGTCTCGAGCTATGTGCGGACACCCATAGGTATTTTTAGACGCCTACAGGGATCCCTAGCAGGTCTAGTATCATCTATCAAATGGATTCTTTATTAAATAATGGTTAGATTAATCCTTTTAATATCAGTCATGGTCCATCTAATGGAAAAACCTAGAGTGGACTAACCCAAACTATCTGAAATAAGATAAATGATCGCATTATTAATACATTTCACAATATTTTTCCTAATAGCTTCTTTCATAACTGAATTTAACCTACAATGGGGATCTCTAGTAGGTTAGCATCATCTATCAAATTGATTCTTTATTGAATAGTGGTTGGACTAATCCTTTTTGATATCGGCCATGGTCCATCCAATGGCTTTCCTATTATCTTTCAAGATGTCCAAGAGGACTTTCTTTTTTTATCAATTGTCAAGTTTAAAGCAATAATAACTGTTAAAGTCCAATTCTCCCCTAAGTAGGCATATTTCGAATTTTCAGATAAATGTTTGAGCTCTAACTCTCGGGGTTCCTCTGTACATAGACAAAGTTGGACTCAGGGTTCTATGCTCAAAGGTCTAGGTTTCCTTCTCAATGTAGATAAATATTGGCAGGTCTAACTCTTCTAATAGTTTAAAATTCTCATAGAAAATCTCCTTGAAACTTGAGTCAGGTAAAAAAAGATCTAACTCACACTCTCCTTCTTGTTGTTCACTTAAAATTTCCTGGATAAAGTTCACCTCTAGGGGTTGATCAGATTGATCACTAGACTATTTTCCTAGATTGACAATGGTAAGATCAATAATCATATTTCCAAAAGATAACTTTATTTGATCGATTTTATAATTAATCAAATCATTTGAAGTGGCTAAGAACGATTTACTTAAGCTAACTAGGATTTGACCTTTAAGATTCGAAACATGTTACGTTTTCAAGACTATGAAATCTACGGGAAAATAGAACTCCCCAGAACATCCTCTATCTCTCCCTTTGGTATTTTCATGGATCTATCAGCTAACTGAAGGGTTTATCTGGTTGATTTTAAATGACCAAGCCCTAAACTGAATAAAAAAGAAGATTCACACTAACTCCTAAGTTTAGAAGTACCTTATCTGGGGCATGGACTTCGAAAGCATGTCATTGAGGCTATTAACTAAAAAGATTTTCTTGGGAACATTAGTGATTCTTTTCTTAGTGCACAAATTCTGCAAAAATTTCACATAGGAATAGATATTGTTCAATTCATTCTAAGAGAGGAACATTGATTTTGACCTACTTGAAAGTTTCTAGAATTTTCTCCACCTGAGGATAGTTTTTCCTAGGTCTGAATCTTTCTGAAAAAGGAGCAACAAGCTTATACCATTTTAGAACTTGTAGAAACAGGAATTGCTAATTGATAATAAAGAGAAGATTACGATATGGGAGATTGAATTGTTAAAAATTATTTGGTGTATTGAATAGAATTGTGTTTCCTCTCGAAAATTTGTATGGTTGAAGTTTTATCTGAAAAAAGCATGCAGTGGGAACACTATGATGAAAATGCTTTATTAATTCCCCTAACCAAAGCTAATGGTCTTTTTGTGGAGTTAAACATAGTCGCTGAAACGAAGATGAATACAATCTTGCGTAGGTAAGAAGCCCTAAAAGCGAAAAAATGTGTCCCAGCTCAAGTCAATCAATTTTCTGCCCTAGGATATCATAATTGCCTACATCAAGCCCAAGTTTCAGAAGAATGTCCTCTCTTAAGAAACAATCAACCATTAGAGCAAATGAACGCTACATTTTAGTGTCGCAGAAATGATCTGTTTTCTCTAACCTATAATTAGGATTGGAAAATTTATCCAAATTTTGCATAGAATCGGGAAAATTTCTTTGAAAATTAAAATTCATATTTTTCTTGCCCTTAACACATAGATTCTAAGAATATCTTTGAAGAATAATCCAATCATTTATATATAATTTGGCATAATACCACTTTTATATATTGTGATGAGAACATTAGATGAGAAGATCCTTAAACCCATAAAAATATTTTCAGAATGGCTTCCCTAGAATTATTTTGCAAGACTAGATGTTGTTTCTAAGCTTTACCGTCTTGTGGATTGGAAAGAATTCTTCTTGAAAGACGATAAAAAATTCATCCAAAGTTGAAATGGAATTTATGGGTAAGCTATACAACATTTCTTAGCTTTGTCTTTACGAGAAAAGTGGACTAATCTAATCGTAATTGCATTCTCAGATAACTCTATAATCTTAATCATGAGATACACTTATTCAAATTCGGATATAAAAATATATGCATCTTCGAATTTATTTCCTAAGAATTTTAAAATCATATTTATGAAGTGAGGTCTAAACACATAATTATCACCATTAATATCGGGAAGTCTAATTCAAGATGGGGTTGCATTCCTAGTAGGATAACACATATCCTGAAGCACGGTTATATTTGGATTAGCCATTTCTTTAGATTGAGAAACAAATTCAACATGAATTTAGCGAATTGGATTATCCCTAATATAAACTTGCATACACTAATGAAAAATCTTTTTAACTTTTTTTAAAAATTAATAAAAAGGTCTAACAAGAAAAATAAATGTTAATTAATTTTATTTATTTATTATTATTAATTATAAAAAGGAAAAACTAAAATATCTAAAAGATTAGTGAGAGAGAAGAAGAAAGACAAAATAAAAAGAAAAACCAAACCAAACAAATCAAGATCAATCACTCAAAAA
>BQKN01065711.1:355472-374184 GCA_022839385.1 Asparagus kiusianus | reverse complement strand
CAGTAAATACTGTCTCGACCGGCGCGACAGCAAATGCTGTCTCGACCGGCGCGACAGCAAATGCTGTCTCGACCGGCGCGACAGTAAAAGACTGTCTCGCTGGCGAGACAGTAAAAGACTGTCTCGCTGGCGAGACAGCAAAAATTGTGAGTTTTGGGTTATTTTCCCAGTTTTGAGTGGTTTTCTGCGTTGGGATATCTATTAGCATTTTTTGACGCCTACATCTAACTCTGATATGCCTTTAGGGAATAAAGTTCCCCCAATAACAGGTATCAAAGCCAAGGTTGTGGTCTAAGGAAAAGTGAAGTCCTGTGAAACCCGAAGATGTCCAGAAGATGGCTAAGTTTAGATTAGTCTATCAAAACCCTCTAACGGTAGACAATTATAGAATAAGTTGGCATGTAATGGCTGTGGAAACCTATGGATGGTTGTCGGTGTAGACAAAGGTTTAATTAGTTCACATATGGTGGAATATCCTACATATGTTGATACTAATGTCGCTATCTCTGTTGTTAGTTTAGACTAATTCAACAAAAGGGATTTGTAGTTCTCATGGATAAAAGTGGATAATTGAACTGTACTCACAAATCAAGGGGAAGACTGTTGAGATATTCATGTATGGGTGTAGTACCACGTTAGAAAGGATAAGAAAGAATGATGGTTTTAAATAGAAGGTGAGTCCAATATCTAATAGCTTAATCTTGTGGGTTAAAATTGATTCATAGCATCTATTTAAGGCCCATTAGCTCTCAGTTGGGCCCAATTACTTCCTAATTGTGTTTTTCTTCATTGCCTTTATAGGAGTAAAATCCAAATATGTAGTATTGATAATTTGAAGGAGGAGAAGCATCTGTGTTAGATATGTATCTCATATTTAGGCACTATAGTACTTTATGTACACCTATTTGACGCTCCTGACTAGGGGTGGCAAACGGGTCGGGTCGAGTCATTTCAAGTTGGGTCAGTGTTGACCCGACCCTTATAACTTTGACCCGGACCCAACCTGTTTAATAAACATGTCATGTTAACCAACCTATTTATTAAATATGGGTCACTCGACCTACCTGAGTGACCCATGTAAATTTAATGGGTTCGTGGTGAAATGCTCTGCAGGACGCTCAATAAATCATGGGTTTTTCTTATCTCAAAGAAGAAGAGAATGAACTTCTTTTACGTTGTTTAATTATAAAGAAATAATAGCAAAATGACGCCCTATAAAATCAGATGAAGCCAATGAGAATTAGTCTTTATGATTAGAGCACTGAGAACAAAATCAATTAAACTTGCTTGCATAAACATCAATTGAATTATAAACCCATTTAAAAATCAAATACAAAATAAAGAAAAATACAAGATAAGCAAATTTAAAACAATTGTGTTAGAAAATATGATCTTTAATAGAGAAATTAGAGTATTCAAATCGATTACACACTTATAACTGAGAAATTGACATTCTTTAATCAATAAACTCCTAAAAGTCTTAACATTTAAAAGACAAATAGAAAAGAACTTGTATTCATAGCTAGTGCTAAACTTCCCCATTGTAGATCACACAAACTCGATTGATCTGCTACTGAATTAAGAAAGAGAAAGCAAAAGGACATGGAGTTTATGTCAAGCTCGGAAGCTACACGAGAAAGGAACAATTGAACAAACAAAGAATCTATGGTGCTCGTCGCTGTCGATCGCTGCCTCTGTCGCCGATCTCCTCTCCACCGATCGTTGCCTCGTCGCTTCTTATCCGCTCCAGCGCCGGTTGAAAATCCCCATTGCTTTTGGTGGTTTCTGGTGAGAAAACCTTAGCATCAGGAGGAATAGAAGGAGGTGCTGATTTGGGGTTAGGGAATAAACAGGTCATAAATGGGTAATCTAGGGTTGACCTGGTTATTAAATGGATTACTCGGGTTGATCAGAACATTACCTGTACCCATTTAACTTGACCCGAACCTATCAATAATAGGTCAGGCCGGGTCAGCTGGTCGGGTCAAAGTTTGCCACCCTACTCCTGACACAACCTAAAATTTGCAGTCTCCTTGACATATCTCATCTACTAAATAAGTTTTATATAAGTTTTGAAATTAAATGTATGAATGATTGATCCACAATTCTATTTGATTCTTAATGGCATTACATTTATAGAACTTCTAGTTTTCGAAGTTCTACTGTTTGTGAATCCAATTAACATGCATAAATACCATAATAAAAATCCATTTGTAGTACGTTAAAACTTATCAACAATAAACATAAAAGGTTAATAAACAAATAAATGAGCAACCATATAACTATTATAATTATGTGGAAAACACCCTGCTGAGAACATGTCTAGCAATACGTCAGATGAAACCCAACATGTTGGACACTAAGCTAAAAATAATATAAGCTAGATTTACATTTATTGTGCCATCAAAGCTCAAAAGGGAATCTTGACTGATATGTTGACATTTTAAAAAATGTTCCTAATAGGCTTTATAGTGAATGAGCTAGGTATATTCTCTAGTTCTGTCACCATCCAGCCTCTACACACCTATTTAGTTGGAGCATCTTTAAATTAGTATCTCATTAGTGCACCTACTCTGAGTTAGATTACCTAATATGGTGCATAAAGGGGTACCTTCAGCTGATCATTTTACAACAGTTGACTGGTGATTGAGATGATATGTATATCTTCATTCTACATTGGATTTAATAATTACCTAGCTATTTGCCTATGATGGTGCCTATGAAAGAATGTAGAATTTCCTAGGTAGGATGAAAATGAATTAAATTGAATACTGAGGTTTGACATCTGCATTCGTCTATAATCTTTGAATCTGAACGCCTAGATATTTGCTGGTGAGGGTGCATATAGAAGAATGTAAAATTTCTTAGACGAGGCGAAAATGAATCAAATTGAATATCGTGGTTTTAACATTTGTAATCATCTAAAATCTTTGAACCTGAATTCAAATTTTCTGCTCCAAGTTCGAATGCAAATTTCCTTTGAATATTCTTAAGAGTACTAAAGTATATTATTTGTTTTAACCTGTAGTCATGAATTGAATTATTTGACTAAATAGATACCTCCATTTTGAATTAAAATTTGATTCTTTTGTAGTATTAAATTCATATTTAAAATTTGAAAATGGTTCCTTCATAGTCATGTTGTGCAATGGTGAGAATGTTTGATTAAAATATTCAGTCGAATACTCTTTAAGTATATGGGTATTATAGAACCTTGACTAAAATATAAGAAGGATGAAAACATCATCATATGTGAAATAACATAATATAAAAGTAATGTACAAAGTACAAACAAATATTTGATAAGCAGATTAATTAAACATTTTAAATCTCATATTCTATTGTTTGATTTGCGAATGCTGCAAATGTTTAATTTCTATTAAATGATCTTTTGAATCAAAGTTGAATGAATAGTTAGGTAGATGAATAATTACCTAACTATTTGTTAATTGTTTAATCAACTTCCACCCTTAATTGTAACACTAAATAGAGAAAATGTATAATGATATAGACAAACTGGCACGCGAATTGTTGAGGAGTTTATCTTGTAGATCACAATGTTTGATGTTTAACTTTAATATGAGACATTTTCTAAGAAATAAACTTCCTTATGAGTATCTACATCATGTATATGCTGAAATCAAAAGAGAAGAGAAGATGTTGATTTAGATAACTAAATAGGCTGTATACTTGCACCGGTGTATCTGTGTAATATGTTAGTAAAACTAAAATAGTACTCAAATGTTCAAACTATTTCAATAGTCATTATCCTCTATATCCTTCATTTTAAAAGTTTATATATATATATATAATGCAGCATAATTAAATCAAACTATGATGCCCGTCAGTTATGCGTTAGTTAGTAACTTTTGGGGTTTTCTTAAATTGGTCCCCCATATCTACCTTATTTTTAATCAAGTCCCCCAAATCTCATATATTTCAAATAAGTCCTCCAAAATTTATAAGCATTTTTAAATATGCTCCCCAAATCTCATATATTTTAAATAGGTCCTTCAAAGCTATAAGCTCTATTAAATAAGTCCCTCTTAACTTAAAAAAAATAATTAATTTAACTTTAAATTAACTAAATTACATTGATCTTACAATGTTACCCTCATCTTCCCCAGATAATTGGGCCTAATACTTGCAACCAGAGTGAAATAAGAACTTCTCAACGAGTAGAAAGTAGGGGAAGAGGTTGAGAGATAAGTTTCATGGGGAAAATATGTAGGAAAAAGGAGGGCAAAACATGCAAGATTAATGAAATTTAATTAATTTAGAGTTGAATTAATAGTTTTTTAACATAGAGAGGACTTATTTAAGAGAACTTTAAAATATAGGAGATTTGGGGGTCTTATTTAAAATATATTGGATTTGGGGGACTGATAAAACCCCTTAACTTTTTCAGTAATGAGACCTGTACTATACATATAAATCATAGGTATTGCTCCACTGACAACATTGGAAGTCATAACATAGTATTTACTATTTAGTGAACCAGATCATATAATTTTGTTGCATTACTACAAATATAACGTAGGATATGAGTGGAAATAGATATGGGAAACAACTCGTAAAATTGATGACATTAATAAATTGCAGTTGCTTTCTCTCCCCCTCTCCCTTGCTTTGTGTGGATGAAATAGTAACTTTAAATTGGTTAAATAAACTAGTCTCAGGATCATAATATTTAGTTTTTAACTGTAGAATCAATAGCTGCTCAAAGAGTTATTATCCTATATCTTCTTTATTGTTGAAGTTGAAAAATCATATCAAATCATTTGTAAATCAAATTGAATCGGGAAATCTATCATTCATAAATTGAATTAGTATTTTTTTAGTCGCTAATATGTCTCCTGTGCATATTATCACATAGCTGTTTCGCCTACTGTGGAAATAAACAAGATACCCTAACTTTTGATGCATTTATATAATCATATGCAGTTAACCATATCAAATACCAATGTTGCTTTGGGGATACGAGTAGACATAAGTAAATGATACAGCCTAGAGCTTGGCTGTGTGCAAGTCTATGAGGGTGTGTTTTTCTGCATGCACTGCGTCAAATTAATACATGGTTACCGTTAAATAGTGAACTAAACTGTAGCTATGAAATGAAGTTTCAAGGTATAGAAATCAATAGTCACCTGAATTAGTCATTTTCCTTTATATCCTTTGTTACTGAAGTTGACAAGTTATATAAATGCATCCGTAGATCAGTTGAAATATAATATTGAATTCTGAGCCACATTGTTCATCCATTTAGCTATTAATCACTTTGTTGATACTACATCTCTTACACCCCCAGAATACATTAAAAAAGTTTAGTAGCAGGCTCTAACTACAGCTTTAGAAGTTTTTCCTTTAGATGCATGCAGATAGTTTTATCTTGTACACTCATCTATCTGCTTTCTTGTAAATGTAGATATGGCATGATAACATGCCACATAACAAAATCGCAGAGCGAAAAGGTCATCAAGGCTGGATGAAGAAAGAAGGCCCGTTCTTTATCTTTCCAGGTGGTGGCACTATGTTTCCAGATGGAGCTGTGAAGTACATTGAGAAGCTTGGACAATTCATCCCCATTAATGGCGGCGATTTGAGGACAGCTCTGGATATGGGATGTGGGGTAAGAAGTGCATCGCTGATGCACTTGTAGCTTCTGCTGATGCAAATTCTTTTTATTGTGAATCATTTGGATGTGTTACATTGTTCATGAAGGTTGCAAGCTTTGGAGGATTTCTACTTAAAGAAAATATCACTACACTTTCTTTTGCTCCAAGAGACTCTCATAAAGCTCAAATACAATTTGCGTTGGAAAGAGGAATCCCTGCATTTGTTGCCATGCTGGGCACTCGCAGACTTCCATTTCCTGCATACTCATTCGATTTGGTTCACTGTTCGCGATGCTTGATTCCCTTCTCTGCCCATAGTAAGTTTCATCGTATGATCGTGTATGTTAATCTATTTCAATTTATGTATTCTGATGGAACTTTGTCGGCATCATCTAATTGAGATCATAACTGCAGATGGAACTTATTTTGTTGAGGTAGACCGCTTACTTAGACCAGGTGGATATCTTGTCATTTCCGGTCCGCCTGTGCAGTGGCCTAAACAGGACAAGGAATGGGCTGAGCTTCAAGCTGTGGCTCGTGCCTTGTGTTATGAACTTATTGTTGTCGATAGCAACACCGTAATTTGGAAGAAACCTTCAAGTTCAGCATGTCTTCCTAATCAAAATGAATTTGGAATTGACACGTGCGCCGACTCTGATGATCCAAGTGAAGCATGGTGAACTTCTTGAAATAATTTTGTTCGTTTCTGCTTGTGCAGTCTTCTTTAACACATTTATATGATTACTGTTGTGTAAATTTTATGAAACTGTGGGTGTTACACAACACTACAATATACCACTTTTATTAGAGAAAAATGCCATAAACTTCAAACTTTGTAGAAAAATTTTGCATGCTATTAGAAAACTACCTAAATTGCATTAGCAACAATGTTGAAAGTGTAAAATGCCCGTAATTGTTAAGTAGAGCTAGAGAGCAATTATATAAAGTAAATAAGTGGAAAATCTCCAAAATGTGTCATGTGTATATCACGTACCAATGTACGCTAATCTCAGGCGTCCTACTTTAGTGAAAAATGTTTATGGTATTTTTCTCAACTAATTTCGTTGAGGTACTTTTGTCGAAATCCCTAATAGTCATGATCGTTTTTGGGAATTAACCATACAATTATTTATGTTATTTCAGGTATTTTAA
This sequence comes from Asparagus kiusianus, assembly GCA_022839385.1. Taxonomy (NCBI): domain Eukaryota; kingdom Viridiplantae; phylum Streptophyta; class Magnoliopsida; order Asparagales; family Asparagaceae; genus Asparagus; species Asparagus kiusianus. The sequence goes on along the minus strand of BQKN01065711.1, from coordinate 367,417 downwards.
GTTGAAAAAATGTGCCAGTAAAGCTTCCCTCGAGGAAGAAATAGCTGTTAGTTCCATCGCAAAATGGCCAGAAAGGCTGTTGAAACCCTCTGCAAGGGTGTCTCTAATGAGAAGTGGGGTTGATGTGTTTGAAGCTGATACGCGACGTTGGGCTAGACGAGTTGCATACTACAAGAAATCACTTGGCTTGAAGTTAGGGACTCCTAGGATTCGCAATGTTATGGATATGAATGCATTTCTTGGAGGTTTTGCGGCGGCTCTGTCAGCTGATCCTGTCTGGGTTATGAATGTAGTTCCTGCTCGAAAGCCTTTAACTCTGGATGTGATTTACGACAGAGGTCTTATTGGAGCCTATCATGATTGGTAACTGTTTTGGCAGATTTTTTTTTTTAGGTACAAGAAAGTAAGGAATTCCAGCAAGCTCCGCAGATTTACTAATCTGTTTCCAGTTTGATTAAGTAATGTTTAGTATATTGAAATATGACAGTGAAAAGTTAAGAAAAAAGGAAATCCATTGAAGTTCATTCAGCTCTAGTGGATGGTGGATAAGAAGGAAGTCACAATTTATCCTAAGATGGTTAGATTATGAAACAATAACTAAATAAAATTGAAAATGTTTCTGGATGTGTTTAGTTTAGTGACCCAAGCACTTTGCTTAATTACAACACCCCCACCCCCCCAGCCCAAACGGAAAACAAAATCACCACAACACTTACACTGTTACACAGACCCTCATGGTATTATCCATAATGAAGAAGAAAAGAGAAGTGTGTTCGCCATTCTGAAGACAGGCTCATTCACTGCATGGTAACAATTAGATTCTCCTAAAAGTAATTTTGTGGTTAGAAATGCGATCTATGGCGACATGGGCTGTGGTCTTCAAGTAAAATAACAAAATTATCAGGTTCTTCAAATAGGGAATTTAGAAAACTGCCAAGTTTAAATATACATCTAGAATATCAAAACTAGTAACCTGTAGAGGGTCGTGAATCTAGATTACCATAGTTCTGCCCTTTGTTCCCTTTTTTCATTATCTGGGAAATATTTCTTGTTGTACTTGTACTGCAGTAGTCTTGTACCTTCTATGTGTAATTAAAGCAAGATTCACTTTAGCTTCATTGCATTTCATATACGTGTAGATTAAATTTTTTTTCCGATTTAGTTATCAAATGAGTTTACATCCAATGGCATCTGTATCAATTACTAAATGAGGTTGGGTATGAGAAGTTATGTATAATGTTTCCTTTTGTGGTACTTTTTGGGAGCTTTCATTTATGGTTGCATGTTGATGGTAACAATATTTCATTTCATTGTGGTAGGTGTGAGGCTTTCTCAACATATCCTCGAACCTACGATCTAATCCATGTAGCAAGAATCAGCTCACTGATGCGAGATCCGGTATCTGGTAGGGCCAGGTATGTGTGTTCCATATTTCCTTTTTTGCTCCTGCTGCTTTGGTTCCTATTTCAAATAGAACATGTAAGCTTAACAGTGGTACTAACCATTAACCTGGTCCCACAATTTGAAACTGGAGTTATGAATCATTTTTGTTGATCATAGTTTGAGCTTAATTTTTGCAATTGGCGATCGAGCTAATGTCATCACCTGCTTGGTTTATAAATGCCATCATACAGCCTCTTCTTTGTTCAATCCTATAAAACATGCAAATTCCCGGAATCAACAAGATTGCAGGTATATATTGATTGCAATGTATATGGACATCAGATGCTGAGTGAACTTTTGTAACTGTCAGTCTCAGTCATTTCCTGCAAGTACATTTACATTTTATCCTGTTGCTTGGTGCTGTAGAATGCATTTCAATCCAACATGACTTTTCTTCTTTCTATTCTAGATAAGTTCATTTAGCCTGCTTCCCGTTAGAGGTTTGTATTAACTCATACTCCGAGGAGAAAATATTCATGACCATAATGATTGCCCCAAAATTATTTCCTTTATCAGGAAAATAAATTATCTAGAGGACCCTTTACCGGAAGTCATATTGGGAGGGAAGAGCCTTACACTTGTCTCAGCACCAATCTTAAGTTTGGGATTGCATTGATTCTTGTATTTGTTTCACTGATTCAATATTTTGTTAGCATTGACATCAATTGACATGTTAATTGTTCTAACTAGTTTCATCTATTGTTTGCACTAATTTTAAATTGCGAGGGGACATGTCTTGTTCTCCAACGTCAATCATATAACAGACTCTTTTTTTTCATTTTAACTTCAAGGTGCAACCTTGTTGACCTAATGGTAGAAATGGACCGCATTCTACGTCCAGAAGGAACTGCCGTAATCCGAGATGCACCAGATATAATAGAAAAAGTGGTACGAGTTGCTCGTGCAATTCGATGGACAGTCAAAGTGCATGAATCCGAGCCTGAATCTCGCGGAGGTGAAAAAATCGTCATCGCTACCAAAAAATTTTGGAAGCTGCCTTCAAACTCTCAGTGATACCTTATATTCTTCCTTTTCTTTCTTCTTGGTTTTTCTCTTTACAACGTGGTATGAATAGGAGAACAGGGTGGGGCATGAAGATGCAACCACTGTAGATATTCTTTACCATTACCATAGAGTGAAATGGTAATAGAGGATCAATCTCAAATATCAATGTAATTTTTTCCCCCTTTTGGATTATTAATGTGTATTTATTGTTGTATAATGAAGAGGGAACAGATGGAAGTTGTTACATATGTAAGCCCTATATTTTACATTCTGATGTTTAAAAGCAGAGGAGCTGGACTCTTGTTCACCTGTATTTATTTACGTTGCCCCAATGTGTTTTTATTAATTATCTAGGTTATCTCTTAAAAAAGCATTGTAGGGAAAAGTTAATATTATTGCTCCCATGGATTATTACAGTAATTGCCTTGCCAACAGAACAGGCATAGAAATTCTTCATGTGTTAATATCAAGTTGGGGCCCCGGGCTTCAAAAATTTAAGTGGGTGTTGTAAAATAGAGTTCGGGTGAAATTTCCACTCAACTCCATGCCTATGTTTTGCTCAACAAGGATATTTGGAGAGAATTATCTAACAGTACTATTTTAAAAATATCTATAATCTATACTTCTATACTAATCTGGAAAGAACCCCTTAGAGGTAGGGACAAAATGGATGAGTGGTAGATAAACCATTGTTTCCAATTGTTTTAAAAAGGGCAAGATTGTAATTTTACAAGGAAAGATCCCCCCCCCCCCCTCTTTTTATTTTATTTCTTTTAGAACATTCTAAGTAGTTTTACAAGGAATGATTTGTTAATCTTTTCTATTCCCTTTCTTTCTAGAACATCGTATGCCATTTAAATATCATAATAAAGATGGTGCCAACATGGTTGAATATCTTTTTAATATTTTACGTTATAAAAGATACAAAGAATAAATATCTATAAATTAAAAGACAAGGTTCTAAACATATATTTGCTACAATTTATTTGCACTAATACATAAAATAATGAGGACAAGATAATTAGAGGAGGATTTCAATTTCAAATAAAGGGATAATCTCTTTGAAAGTGTCACTCACTATCTCCTCCTACTGTTAAATGTACATTCTAAATAAAATGATATTATTGTATGTTCTTTTCGAATGCAAATAAGCGAAAATAATATGTTTTCATATCACGTGCATTTGCACTTGTCAATTTCTAGTATTATACAATGAACATAGTGGGGGTAGTAAAAGTTAGATGATGGGTGGACGTTTTCCTACTTCCTCGTATAATTTGGCGAATGGTAATTTTGCAAGAGAGATTTTTTTTTTCCTTTCTTTTATTTTCATCCTTACGTCTGGAAGATTCTAAATCATGACATGGGAATAGAATTTGAACTCACATGAGTTAAAAATAGATTCAATTGATAAATACCAGTTAAAGATATATTTTCTATGCAAAGATCCATAATAAAATTGTATAAATTAAATCATCATCAAACTATTAAGTGAAATGTAAGACTAATCATATAAGCGGGTATTATTACATATGCATGCCACGTGTCAATGTGTTAGTTAGTAGAAAAGAAAAACAAAATATGAAGAGAGGGAGAGGGGCAGAGAGAATTTACGCCTAAAATAATAGTAATAAAACTAGAAATTAATTAACATGGGCATACCCGGTGGGACTCGAACCCACAATCGCCTGATTAGAAGTCAGACGCCTTATCCATTAGGCCACGGGTACAAAGGCAGTGAGGCATCCGCGTAAACACCTAATTAATTAGATAATTATAGCCCAATTTTACATCAGCAAGAATAATTTTTTTTTATTTTCCTTTTCCTCTTTTGATGCATAATAATTAGGGGTGCATTCGGTCCGAATAAGACTCGGATATGATGCTTATCATATTCATATCCGCTTACCCATTTCGGATACGAATACGAATACGAATATACCTCGGTAAGAAAAATTTATAATCATATCCGCTAAAATCGGATACGGTTACGGATATACATACGTATATATAAGCGGATATGCATGCAGATACAAAACAGATATGAGAAAACTAGATAGTATTGAGAAAACATAGTTCATGTGATACAAAAGAGTTTTGTTAATATGTCCATTATAATTGAAAAGTTAAGATTAGACATCTTGATCATCAAAATTAACCACATATCCATAATCTAAGAATCGTAACTATCGTAAGAGTATGACTAATATGTATTCGGATATTTCGGATACGGATACGGATATTTCACTACAAAAACATATCCGTAACCATATCCTATCGGTTATAGATTTGAGTAACCATATTCGTAGCTTAACGGATACGGTTACGGATATTTTCTCGGATACGGATATGGTTTAGCACCCCTAATAATAATACAAATCCAGACGACATTGATTACTTGTCCTTCCAACGAGTGAGCAAGACTTAAACAAAGCATTTAAACACATTACATAATAGCTAACGGATCTAATTATACCTATTTTATAGTTGGGTGCAGCTGTCAATTACCTGTAACTGGTCTGTAAATCAATAGCAACACCAGAAATATACTCTTCTGCAATTTATGCATTCCTGCAGCTGCATCATCAAGAGAGGGACACACAAATCTTACAAGATGAAGATGATAAAGTAAAAGGTGCAGAGATCACCTTTACATTTTAGAATCCTAACTGAGTGAGATTTTGAGTTTCAGTATCAAAAATAAGAAATCAAACACAACAAAATACTTTAACCTACCATGGATCTACAATGCATATATGGTTCATGACAATTCTTAGCATTAAGAAAAACAAAGAAAGAAATTAAAAACATAAAGAATGCAAACCAAACAAGCAGCAGCAGCAGCTGAAACCAAACATACAGGGGGGCAAAAAAAAAAAAAAAAAACATTCCGCAAATAGATGCATATACTTTACTCGAGTCCAATATTCATTTACATAGCCCAGCAAAGGGAAAGAAAGTATATAGAGTGTGAAAGAACATAAACGTACAAAGAATGCTTGCTAATGATACAATGCGTAATCTGCGTGATCATTCAATCGCACCGAAACATCCAGCTACCCGCCTGGCTATTTACAAATGAATTACAAGTATAATAAATCACTAAAGCATAGAAACATTTCACAAGTTCTCCAAGGAAAAAAGCAGCAGGATTTTTCTCCTCCTCTTCGGTATGATAAAGAGAGAGCATAGTTGCTCTTCAGTTCCCGCAACTCCATCTTGATGTTGGTACACAACTGAGATAGTGACACCAGTGGCAGTGATCGTTACCACTCTCTCCTCGAAATAGCATTACCAAACCAACAATAAATCTGAAAGGGGGGAAAAAAGTAAAAAGATGGGTGAATTCCCCTTATGATAGCCAATCAAACTTGTGTTCCCTGGATGACCAATTAACTGCAATATTACTGCATAAAACGAAAGCATTTAATGGATGGCTTCTTACCCTACTATCAGCAACAAAAGTGCAATCACGCATAGTACATACTGGTACGCCTTGTGCTTGGATTTAACCTGGCTGGCAGGAGGAAGGTTTCTGCGTTCGATCCAGCCAAACTGTGGTCGCATCAATAAAACAAAGCCTAGAAGGAACCCTGTCAGGAATCCTCCAAGATGTGCAAAATTATCAACATGCGGCAATATTCCAACAGCCAAGTTGATCACGATGATCACTAGAAGGGTGAAAAGGGCTGCAGCCTATTAAGCAAATTAACCGATCCAACGAAACAAATGAACCAACTATTTGGTGAAGTAACTGAAAAACTGAAGGAGGGACGGGGTAATGAGATTACCTTGTTTGTGTAGATAGTCCAGTTTGTAAAAAGTTCTGATAGCATTGCACCAAGAAGCCCAAATAATGCACCAGAAGCACCAACAGAGATACTGTTCCTAATAAATAGAGATGAAAGGACGCTGCCACCGAGTCCAGAAATAAGGTAAACTGCGCCAATCCGAACTGCAAAATGCCCAGTGAAGAACGATAAGGCTAGTGGGAAATCAAAACTACAGCATAGTATATGCATATCACCAAATAACTTGAACTAATTTAGTAGCTAGGATTCAGTGCTCCTATTGAGGGATAAATAAAAACACTAGTCTAAACATGATCTATCTTCATTTTCATCAAATTAGTGACCAAGTGATTGAATTGTACTTTAATTCACAAAATACAACGATAGGCAATTTTTTTTATTAAGAATAGAACTTACTGAATCCAAATTGCTGCTCAAGGCGGGCTCCAATGAAAACCAAGCTTAGCATATTTGCCAACAGATGTATGACTCCTGCATGCAACCAGACACATGTGACAAGCCTCCAGCCTTGATGATGATGGACCACTTTGTCCCATTTAAGCGCTCCCATCTTCTCCAAGCTGAAATATAGGCCAAAACAGTTTTCTTCTTTTAGTCCCAGCTGGTATATGAAAGGGAATTTTTTTAAAAAGACCTTTTTTGCTAAATAATTAGCAAAATCGACAATTTTGCTAATTATTTAGCAAAATCGACCTCTTTTTGGCCAACAGGCAAAAAAGAGGTCGATTTAAAAAAAAACAGCATGTTTGAAACATACGGGACTATTAGTCCCATATATTCTAAAACCACAAACAAAATATACGGAACTACTAGTCCCGTATGTTTTGCTTCTGCTTTACAAATCCGTACTTTTTTTTTTCTACTTTCCCAATCCTGCGTGATTCACCAAGGTAACCTTACTTGCCCTTCATCCGCGGGGCCCACCCATGTGACTCCACTCCCCACCGACGCAAGCTGTCTTCAAATCATCACATGAATGTGATCCGCTCACTCTCCGTTAAGCTCACCCCCGCCAACAAGTGAGAAGACCTGCAGCTTCGACGGTGTGACCGACGCGACCGAAACCTACAAGATCCTTGTTGCAGACGAGCATGAGCATGACATCTGCGAGTCTGTCCTCATCAGCAGCCTAGACGGCTCTTGCCAAAACATTGTCCAGGGAAGGGAGAGGGCTCAGGTGTTCCTCACCCACAACAATGGCATGGCCTCCGACACTAGGTTCGCTAATGCTTTGGGTTTCAAGAGGAAAACTCCCTTTGCCTTCTGTGCTCAGCTCATGAAGTAGTATGTGGAGGTTGATGTCTAAATGAAATAGATTTGTTTCTCTTGAGAGATTTCTACCTTTGATATAATGCTAGTTCTTGTTGTGTGAACTAATTAGAATTGTATTTGTTTGTTAAATTTGGTACTATTTTGGTCACTCGTTTGTGGCTGTAAAACAAATTATTATAATTGTTGTTAAATTATTGGGTTGGAATGTGTTGTTACTTTGGTATTTCTGATGAAATTTTGATGATATTGTGCATTGTGTATTAAGCGTCAGTGGGGAGTGGAGTCACATGGGTGGGCTCTGCGGATGAAGGGCAGGTAAGGTTACCGTGGCGGTTCACGCGGGATTGGGAAAGTAGGAAAAAAACGTACAGATTTGTAAAGCAGAAACAAAACATACGGGACTAGTAGTCCCGTATGTTTCGAGCATGCTGTTTTTTAAAATCGACATCTGTTGGCCAAAAAAATCGATTTTGCTAAATAATTAGCAAAATGGTCGATTTTGCTAATAATTTAGCAAAAAATGTCTTTTTAAAAAATATTCCCGTATATGAAACTTTCACTTGAAAATCATCAATGTACAAGAGAATCAGAAACATATTTGTACATAACTAACTAGAGCAAGTTCACATTGTCACATTGAACTGTATCCATGATCGTACAAATAGAGTGGTCTTAAAGAGAGATCATACCAACAAGCAGTTCTTTGTGAAAGTATTTCCATAATATCAATACCAATATGCATACAATTTGGCCAAACATTGTGCACACACGCTTGGTCTGATAGTAGATTGTTTTAGGCCCTTGGTATTCTTTTTAAGAGTCAAAACCAAAAAGATAAGTCTTCTGACAACTTATGAAAGAGCTTTCACAAAACAGAAAATCCCCTAGAACATAGTAGTAGCATAGAACAAAAATTTCCAATTTAAATTGAAAATTCAAGCAGAAGCAAATGCGGATTAACTAGGAGCCTAGGAACTCCAGGAATTAGTATCACCAACTGCAATTTGGGTTAATTTTTGGTGAAACTAGTTATTGCATATCAAGCCATTACTAAGTCAGTGCTAATATATTCCCCGGGAGGCATATCTCCCAAGAAAGCGTTATCAGCAGCACAATAGTGAGGAGCCCAGGTTGGTGGCCACTCAAAACACAGCATCAGTGCTCAATGTGTTCCAAGCATGCCCAAAATCAAACTATGATGCAGTTCATGGGTTGCTGATATCAGGAACAATGATTTCAAGGAGTTCAAGATGAATAGAGTTTGTGACAGTTTATTTTCATATAACATAAATGTACAGCTATCGCCCGTATTATTTCTAGCTGTTTTTTATTCGAAACTTCATTATACATTTCAAAATTTTTGCAAGACCCCCAGATTCCCCCTCTCTTAGTCTGTATATGATCTCCTGCAAAACTTATAAATTATCTCATGTTTGATAATTCAGAGATGCCCTCCAACCCTTCATTTGTCGAGTAGCTTCGGTAACGCCTACCAGCTATCACGCATCCTAATTCAGAATATAATGACTACAAAAAATCAGCTCGCCAGCCGATCTTAATTCACCAAAACAAATTTTCAAATACTCAATAAGAACCAAAAAAAAAAAAACAGAGAACAACACCTAATATAAACTAGTAGTGGACTTGAGCCCAGAACAAATTGTCATCTGAAGAACAACTTCCATTGTATAATTTGGGCCTCACCGACGAAAAACACGTCGCCAAATTATCAGTTTGTAAACTTTCGAACTACATTGAAGCAAACTGGGGTTTTTTTTTCTACTATCGACTCCAGATCTACTCAAGCCTAGCACAAACAAACCAAAGATCCCAACTTTAAGCGAGAGAGAAATTAAAAAAAAAACTCACGTGGACGACGCAGGGCCAAAGAGGGGGTTCTCCCTCAGCGACTGAAAGGAGAACCGATGGAGAAAAGGAGCAACACAAGAACCAAAGCGGTCGGTGCTATCGTGCGCCGGGCAATTGTTGATCCCCATGACAACGACGAACACGGCGACGTTGGCGACGACGATCATCGGCACGATCCACGACGTCCACTCCCTATCCGCGCCCGTCTGCGACTCGTAGTAGAACGGCGCCGCCGTCGCCGGCGGCGGACGCTTCCCGCGCTCGAGATCGAAGTTGGACATGATTTTTTAAAATTAGGGCTTGAGAAATCGACGAGAAAAGGTTTGTTTTTTTTATTTTTTTATTTTTTAAGGATTGATTGAAGAGAGGAGGAGTTAAAATACAGGGAGTTTTGTTGGCGAGAGCGGTTGAGTTCGCAGACGGAGTGGGTTTATGAAATGACGGATTTGCCCTTGGCTTGATGTTTTGTTGAAGCTGGTAACTGCTTTTTGACTGGAGGTGTCGGCCGTAGGAACCGCGTTTTTGCAGTAGACCCCCGGTAACTGTTGGAATTGCATAAATTTCCCAATGAGTTTTCGCACTTTGTACATGACCCCATGAGGGCATCAGTCCGTATTTTGCATTGACGGCACATTTAGATCCTAAATATGGATTGATGTTATCATGAATGTTATCTATCAAAATGCAAAAACTTATCCAAAGTTTTCTACAGTTCCATAATTACTGGGGGTTTACTGTGATGTTAGAAGTGATCCAGAGTTTATTGCAAACCCTCACGCGTCATTTGATCTCGAATCAAGTGAGAATGAAATAAAATAAGGAATAACATGGAATAAGTGTAGGAATGCAATGATTATTTTTATTGTCATATTTGATTGTGATTAAGAATAAAACAGTTATTACCACTCGTTGTTCGCGCATACTAAACAAGTGGTGAAAGTTCTTGAGAGTTTAGTGTAATTTACCCGTGGATCATGATACAATTTTCAAAACCTACTGAACTTTGAAAGGATTGTATAAAACCCTTCTAAATTTGAGAATTTAAGAAAACTCTCCTAAAGTTTGGAAAGTTTCATAAAACCCCTTTAATATATTAAAGTTCTATAAATTGACACTAACCCTTTCATTTAATAATAATAAAAAGAACCCTTTCTATCAGACAAATCGCAGAAATAATCTCTACTACATCTTTTAGAACTTTTAGCACAAGTTCGAATGGAATCTTGGGTAACTCCTCAAAATTTAGAAATGTTTTGATCTAAAATTTTAATGTTAGAAAAGGTTTTGTACAAACCAACTCTATATTCACGGGGTTTTTTGAAAGTTACCTTGTAAGTAATTATGTGAGGATTCAAACAGATTTGAGAAGCGTGTGGATAAAAAGCATGGACTGGGTCCCACATTAAACATGGGGTTAGGAGGAATTTTATAAATTTCTAAAGTTTATTAGATTTTAGTTTAAATCAAGAATGCTTTATAGCGGAGAAGTTTTATGGGTGATAGGCTGGCACTGAAAGATGTCGTACTTTGCGAGGGAAGACAACTCAATTTAGTTATGGACTTTGCGTCCAAGCAAGCTAAAGACTTTTGTGTTGAATAAATTGAGGGAATTGTACATAAAACACTCTTCATCCAATTAATCTATATCTATACTTAGCAACAGTGGTGGGAATTGATCGAATGAGTATCAAATATTTTGATTATTGTTTGATGGGTCATCCATTTAAATTCCTTCTAGAGATTTTTTTTAAAAAAATGTTAGTAGTTGGTTAATAAATAAATTGGATATAAGCAATTATATATTTAGTTTGTTTGTTTATGTCCGCTTGTTAATGTTCTAGTGATCACACAGTCAACTACGTCTGTGTTTGGACGAATTTGTTGAGGATTGATGAAGGGACCGCTTTCTTCACTGACTTTATGTCTAGTTCTTGAATTGAGGTATCTGAAAAATCTGTGCAAGTAGAAATTTGTAAGATTGTGGGGCTCGATTCACCCGTTGTACATCTGACGATCAAGTTAGACGATGAACTTGAGTAGGGTAAGTAAGAACTAAGAGTTATTGTGCATGTGATTACTTAAGCATTAGATTTGGAAATCAAGATTCCAGACTTTTGTAAGGTAGAATAGTACATGTATATATACTTAGGATGTAAGGGTAAATTTGTCACCTTGGCCGAGAGCAGAGAGGCGGTGGCGAAGTATTGGCTGGCGGCCACTTCGACACTTACTTTACATGTGTCGGCTAGCGAGTAGAAGGAATGTCGCTTCAGCACTAAATGGGAAGAGACTGGTGGCATGGCAGGGCCCACGTGGTCTGATGAGTCATGAAGACTATCTGGATTAGAGTCATGATGGCACCTGTCATGCATTAAATACGATATTGACACGTTGTCATAAAGGGAAAGGCTTGAGACGAAAACAGTCCTTTAGCTTCGCCGAGAAGTAATACCTTTCGAGTCGACTTTGCAATGTGTCTGGCAAGTGGTCGAGTGGACTCGAGGCGATTTTTCTTCAATAGAGGGGGGGGGGGGGGGGGGGGGG
>BQKN01065711.1:345310-355372 GCA_022839385.1 Asparagus kiusianus | reverse complement strand
CCCCCCCCCCCCCCCCCCCCCCCCCCCCCCCCCCCCCCCCCGCTAGCACCGCCTTTCGTGTCGACACTTAGGTGTGCCATCTCGTCAGGTCGGCTGAGTTGTCGTCCTTAATTGTCTCTGGGCATCAAGTTGATTGAGACATAACGTGTAGAAGTACACTTGTCACCTGCTTAGTATTAAGTTGTATTTTGGCGAAAATGGGAACACCATAACACCGTTAATGTTTAAAAAGGTAATCTCAAGGTTACCATTGTAGATACAAAGACTCATAATCACTAGTGTAATTACGTCGTACTTGAAGGTACCAGCTTGTAACAAGAGAGATTGCATGTAAAGAAAAATAAAAAAGTGAAGAGTTTTCTAAAAAATTGGTCTCTCAAATATTCAATAATTGTATAGTAGTTCCTCAAATCCTTGAAACTGCTTATTAGTCCCTCAAATCCTAGGGGTCTTACAAATTTGTTCTTCTATTGGACTCATGTTCCCCTCAAATAAAATAGTTTTAAACCCAGTTTCGGTTAGAAAAAACCAAACCCATTGAGATCATCTTCTCCAATGATTGGAAAAATCACCCTAACTAATATCTTAGCCTCCCAAAGGTCATATCCCCTTATGTCTATATAATCCTTTAATTGCGCTATAGTTTGATAATTAAGAGTGTTAAGTTCTGATTTAATCACACCGTGGTTTGAAATTTTAATTGCAAACTAACAGAGAGACCAATTTGTAAGATGCCATAGGATTTGAGAGACTAATAAATAATTTCAAAGATTTTAGGGACTACTATTGAATTAATTACCGAAGATTGGAGGAAAAATATCAATAGATGTCAAAAGTCAGGAGGAGAAAGAAAATGGATCAATAGGTAGGTGAACCGGTTTTGAGAGGAATAATAGAAAAAGAGAAACAAATTTAATAACAAAAAGATTAAAATCACTTTAATATTATTCAGATATATTTTATACAAACTTATGAAGAAAAAACTATTCAAATGCTAATCTTGTTTTAAGTTGTCGGCGGAACAACCAAGACAGATGGAGTTGGCGGGCAGTACAACCGAAGAAAACGCGTGAAATTGATATCATTATCAGTATTGTTATTTATTATGTATTATAAATAATCAACTGTTGTCTTAATTTATATTATTATATTATATTATACTTTATACTACAATAAAAAGTGTATTGAGATGTTAAAACTTTTAATTTTTTTTACCCTCTCAAATTTTGATAGATTCTAACTATGTCACTATCTCTAATTAAATTTTCATTAATAAATATAACCTCTTATTAATTATGCACTTCCTCACTTTTCTAAATAACTATAATTAACAATAATAGTATAGCTATTAATTGTTTAAAATAATTTATAACATAAGTATACACAATTATTAGTGGTAACCAATTAAATTATTATAATAATTATTTATGAATTATAATAAAATAATTAAAATAATAGTTGTTGGTGTTACGTGATCACACAGTCAATTATATACGTGGTTGGATGAAGTGAAGTTGATAAGGAGCCGCTACCTTCCCCGAATATCCGATTCTGAGATGAGTGGCTGAAAAGTCTGCACATATAGAAACTCGTGAGAGGACGACGACTGGTTCCCCCGTGGTTCCTTTGACGATCAAGTCAGCTGGTGAGCTTGAGTGAGGAAAGTGAAGAACTGTGAGAGTTCTTGTGTGTGCAGCATAATTTTTCGATCTATCTCAAAAGATCAGATTTTGTGAATCTCTATTATGTTAGAATAGTACATCTATTTATAGTGATGGTATAAGGGTAGAACCGTAATTATGACCGAGCACAGGATGACGGTGAAGAAGCATGAGCTGGCGGTTGCGTCAGTACTTGCTTTACAAGTGTCGGCTGGCGACTGGAGGAGAGATCACCTCAGCATTAAATGAGAAACGATCGGAAGCATGACGGTGCCTACATAGTCCAATGAGTCATGAAGACTATGAAAGTACCCTAGAGCGGGGTGAATAGGGTAAAATCTAATCCGATATCGATGCCAAATTAAAACTTATTAATGCAATATCATAGCAATGAGATATACAATGAGATATGCAAGGATATATAATGAAACAATAGATGAAAAATAATGAGCACAATATATAAGAGAAATATACGCCAATGCCAAACACAAACACGAACAAATGATCACGAAGTTCGGTCACCCTCGACCTACGTCACCACTCCTCACCCTCGAGGAGAATCTCCACTATATCACAAAAATACTACACAAATCGGTTTTCAACGCTCACCGGTAAACGTTTACAACTCACACAATTGTTAATATGCAATACACTCTTCTAAGTGTTAGCCTAGCCCGTGTCACCTTTCTCAAGTGCTCGGAATTATTACATCTCCCTAAGATTTACAACCGAAGACACTCCTCTTGGAATTGATCTTGTCTCTCACCAACCACTTCTCTAAGTGTCCTTGTGTATTACAATGTGTTCTCTCAACAACTTAAGCACAAATACAAAGGATTTGTTCTCTAACAAGAATGAGAACGAAATGAAGCTCACACTCAATGAATCACTCACCACAACCCAAATTATACTTAATGTGAAATGTTAAAAGCTCAATAGGTTGTGTGTGCAATCAAGGAGTAAAATGAAATATAAACTCAATTAAAATCTAGCTTAATGATAGTCAAAATATAAATTGCTAGAGATTGAGTTTAGTAAAACTTCTTTGAAATCAAGAGAGATAGATATATGAAAATTGGAGCTCAAAGCCGAAATGATCTCCTCCTAATGATAGTCAAAATATAAATTGCTAGAGATTGAGTTTAGTAAAACTTCTTTGAAATCAAGAGAGAAAGATATATGAAAATTGGAGCTCAAAGCCGAAATGATCTCCTCCTCTTGTGAAGATCTCTGGTTTTGGGCTTTGTTTTAAAAACTCTTAAATAAACTTGCAAACTTGTTTAAAAACTCTTCTTAGTTACATCTAAGTATTGAGGATGGAGTGGTATATATAGGTTCTTAAAACAAAGCCCAAAACCAGAGAAAATCCCCCAAAACAACAAAATCCATGAAAATCTAGAAATAGCTGTTACAGTACCATCGGTCGACTGATGTACTGTTCAGTCGACTGACGAACTGACCGTTAGCTGATTCTGGAAAACTATTGATCGACTGATGTAAACCATCGGTCGACTAAAAACACTGTTTAGTTAACTGATATAGGTCGGCCGACTGAGTAGAAACTTTTCAGCAATTACAGAGAAGTTCTTCGGTCAGTTGATGAATAATATCAGTCAACTAAAAAACATGCACAACCCAGTTTTGCACAGTAAATCTGATTTTCAAAGTTCTTTTAAAAATAATAAATAAACTCCAAAAATTATAAAACTTGGAAAAATATTTATATACTTGAATATAAACATGTTAGAAAAGATTTTTTTTGAAATATCATTCTTTGTTTGTCAAAAACTCATCATTTTGTAAAAATCTTAAAAATACGGGTTCGTTTAAACACTTGATTTCGACAAAATGGTTCAAACTGAGTTTTGGAATCTTTTAGAATGATTTAAGAGACTTTATAAAACATAAAAAAACTTTTTTATTAAGTCAATAAACCACAAACTCAATTTTCTCAAAAATACTCTAAAATACTCATATTATGAGAAATTTGTGTGTGTATATGTAGGCTGTCTAAAAATCACAATAGATAGCTGATCCTCATCAAAACACCGATGATAGAAGTTACACTCTGACGACTTCCAGAATGTTACAATTTGAAGACTTTCACGTAGATTGATGAAGGTTACAATCTGACGACCTTCGCAACAACTGATGAAAGTTCTAATCAACAGCCTCCACAATCAACATCGGGAGTAACAATCTGACGACTCTCACATATCAAAGAGCTAAAACAAAGATTACAAAACGATAATCTTTGCAACGCTCTGACAGAAAGAGACTACAAATCGACGGTCTCTTCAAACCAAGACGTGGAAGTCCTCACCGCGTACCAGCATCAAGACGCACCACGTTCATAGCCACAAACGCAGCTCAGATGCAGCTTCCAACGCTACCAACGTAGCTTCCAAATCGCTACAAACGCAGCTCAGACACAACTTCCAAATCGCTGCAAACACAGCTTAGACGCAGCTTCCAACTCTGCCAACGCAGCTTCCAAATCGCTGCAAACGCAGCTCAGACGCAGCTTCCAACGCTGCCAACGCAGCTTCCAAATTGCTGCAAATGAGCTTCCAGACGCTGCGTCTGAGCTTCCAGACGCTACGTTCAAGCTTCCAGACACTGCGTTTGAATGCAGAATTCACTCCAGAACGCGGATTTTGCGTTTGACTCGTTCAAACACGAGCTGAACGGTTTCAAAACCGTTTTCCACGATCTGAGGGGATCATAACTCCACTCAGGAGTGATTTAAGGGGTGATTACATCCCATTAGCCCCACTTAGGAGCGAATTAAGGGGGGCGGTTACACCCCTTAATCCCCTATAAATAACTAAGAAATCAGCTTAGTTCGGGGCTGGATCCTGATCCTGGATCTTTTGGGCTGGCTTTTTGATCCTTCTTTTTGGCAGCAAAGAAGAGATCTTGAGGGGGAATTGCTGGAGCTTTGGAGATCAGCAACAGAAGCTTTCTTCATCCTTGGCTTATAGATCGATTTTAGTTAAATCAACTCTCTCATAGAGTTTCAAACTCGTTCAGAGTTCTCCACAACGTCAAATCGTGAAGAGGGGATACCGTTCCAGTGAATCAAGACGTTCGGATCGTCAACGGAGAGCAAGTTCGACGCGAGCATTCGAAGAAAGCACTTCATCGCCACCGTGAAGAACCCAGACTTAAACAAAGGGGAGAATCCAGATCGATTCTCCTCTCTTTTGTAATCAGAAAATCCAATTGTAATCGAGATTAAAGGAATACAGATCAATTTTCCTTCATTCTTTTTACTATAATTTTTTTCACAAACAAAAGATGGCGACTCCGCTGGGGACAAGCTTCTCTGACGAAGAAGTGGTGGCGCAATCCGACATCAATCTCATTGGAACAACCGTTGAAACTCTGATCATCGAGTTTGATCAAGCCAAGTATGAGGAAGCCCTTTCTCTGGATCTCTTAGCCCCAAGGCTATGCGCAAGATCTGCAAAATCTCCAATGAGACTAAAGCTCCAACTGTTGCTCCTATGCCGAAGGAAGACCTCTCCTTTGGGCTAGATTTCTCGGACAGTCCCTCCTTCGATGGAGTGGTCTCAACTCTGATCCTTACGACGAGCACATCCCCAAGAATGTCGATCCTCAAGTCAACACGAGCTTCGTGTTTGTGAGCCTAAACGCGACCATGTGCTCTGCGTTTCTGCTCCAGAATGCGAGCCTTGAGACCAAACATAGGCTCTGTGTAAATAAGACTGAACGCAGATCTCAGGACTGCGTTTCACCAGCTAAACCTGGAGATCAGGAATGCGTTCGGGTAACAAAACCTAGAGATCAGGAATGTGAGACCCCCGAATACTCTGCGTAGCGCGATTAAATCGAGGGACAGATATAAAAAGTCCATGGATTCAAGGCATCTCAACCAGATCCGTGTTCACCAAGAGCCAGTCCTGTCTAATCATAGACTGGGGGTTCCAATTCAAACCTCACGATCAATGAGTAATTCTTCTCGAGTCTTTGCAACAGATTTGAGAGAGTTCATATCGAGAGAAAGACCGATGCAACAAGTCATTCGTTCATTCCAATATGAACGGCTGATTCCTATGGTCCTTTTAGGATGTCAATGTTGTTCATATGCGGCCAAACAATTGGTGTTTGACCAATTAACGTATCTTGCCTTGCCCAACCAACATCGACGTTCTCACAGGAAGAAGTCTCCAGAGACCGAGTATCCTGGAGTTACTATCAATGTGATTGGCAGAGGGAAAGCCTCAGGTCCTAGTTCTGATGACTCTGAGACAAGTCGTTCACCGACCGTCAGAGAAATCACTAACGAGTTTGAAGGAATCTATCAACGCACTCGGACGCGAACATGAGCAATTCCCCCGGTTAACTATCAAAGATTAGCCAGAGGAATCAATTCCGATGATGAACACTCAGCTATTGCAGAGTCCCAATCATCAAGCTCTTTTGTTGAACATGAGAGCTCCACTTATATGACAGAAAACCATAAAGATCTCGCGAAGAGACTTGACGAACAGGAGGCCATGCTCAAATCTCAGCAGGAGGCCATCAATGAACTCTTGGCCCTGATGAATCAAATCGTCGCAGACAAGGCCAAATCTCAGAAGATAGATTCGCCACTTAGGCAAGAATCCTCCCGGAGAGGAAAAACGTCTTCATCCCGACCTCACACAAGAAAAGGGAAGGAAAAAGTGGTTGATGACACGACTTCTGACCAAGAATCCTACAACCTGGAATCTTCCTCTGATGAAGGAAGAGAGACGGAGAATAAACAGAATCTCCAGTCTGCCAAAATGGAAGAATTGGAAGCCCGCCTCAATGCCATTGCCAACTGGAGTGCACTCCAAGACGAGGGAGTTGCTAGGCCCTATCCGGCCGAATGGGATTTAGCCCCTTATCCTCCAAAGTTCGAAGTCCCGACGCTACAAACTTTTAACGGTACGGGATCACCGAACCAACATATCTATCATTTTAAGTCACAGACTAGGAATGTGATATCAAACGGTGCCATTCTGGCTCGATTGTTCATTGGCACCCTCAAAGGACTTGCCTTTGAATGATTCAGGAAACTGCCTGCGGGATGTATCCAAAAGTGAGCAGATTTAGAGAGACTCTTCCTGTCAAGATTTTTTGAAGAGGATACAGAAGTCTCCATCCATACCCTTCTCGCCACTAAGCAGAAGAAGAGGGAGTCCATCAAAGCTTTCGTCAAGAGGTTCCGAAGCATGGCTCTTCGATGCCCGACAGGTATGACACAGTCTACCTTAGTGGAGACCTGTCGATATAACTTACAGACCGACCTTCTAGCACAAATGAGGGTTACAGAATGCCATTCCTTGAGACAACTAATTTCTCAAGGCGAACAGGCTCAAAAGATTATTGTCAAGGTCAAAGCTGAAGAACAAAGTAGGCAGGATCCACCTGAGCAACCAGACCAAGCTCAATCTTCTCAGTCAGAAGGGGAAGATACTACGACCACTGAAGCTAATCCTCTTCAGTAGGATGGCAGGTCCAACAACTATCACGTTAACAATTACCTCTGATAGTCAAACTCGTTAGATAATAGCTCACTAGGCGATGTGCCATGTCTATCATTTTTTCCCCTGCACTTGTTCAAGACTGGGGGTTGGTTTATTCGTAGTTCATTCGATTATGAGCAATAAATTTTCTGAGTTGTCATGTTCAATAGAACACCTCTGTCAACCACGAAATCCACCAAAACTATCACATTAACAGTTATCTCTGATAGTCCATTTCATCCAAATTTCCCCACTAATCCTCTTCAAGTAGGATGGCGGGTCCACCAAAACTATCACGTTAACCGTTACTTCTGATAGTCCATTTCCTCCAAATTCCCCCACCAATCCTCTTCAAGTAGGATGGCGGGTCCATCAAAACTATCACGTTAACGGTTATCTCTGATAGTCCATCAACTTGCCAATCCTCTTCAAGTAGGATGGCGGGTCCACCAAAACTATCACGTTAACAGTTATCTCTGATAGTCCATCAACTTGCTAATCCTCTTCAAGTAGGATGACGAGTCTACCAAAACTATCACGTTAACAGTTATCTCTGATAGTCTACCAACTTGCCAATTTTCTTCAATAGGATGACAGGTCTACAAAACTATCACGTTAACATTTACCTCTGATAGTCCGTCAACTTGCCAATCCTCTTCAAGTAGGATGGCGGGTCCACAAAACTATCACGATAACAGTTACCTCTGATAGCCAAACTCATCAGATAAAGGCCTATCAGGTGATGTGCCTCTGTTCCGACTTCATGGATAGTGTCCCACTAGGTGATGTGCCTTATCTACCTCTTTTTATTCCCCTGCTAAGTCTTAATCAAGACTGGGGGTTGGTTACTTGGAATCCACTGGATTAAGAGTAATGAATATTTCACATCGTCGAGTTAACGTTACACTTCTGACAATCATCACCCTCACAGAGTATGAATGCAGCTTGCATCACTCCTAATTTGTCACGTTAAGAATACACCTCTGACAATCAACTTATCAATCCTTGTCAATAGGATGATGGGTCCTCGAAATTGCTCAAATCACAATTTTCCTAAGCAAGACACTAATTCTTCAAAATCTTATTCAAATCATAAGTATCAGAACACATCGTTCCTGATGATAAACTCACCTAGCAAGTTTCCCCAGCGAGACGCTAATTCCAAAAATCTTGTGCAAGTCACAAGTACACATTCTCTTATCATGTTAACACCATACCTCTGACAACCCACTTATCAATCCTCTTCAACAGGATGATAAGTCCCCAAAGTTGCCCCAATCGCAACACATTCCTGTCACGTTAACATCAAACCTCTGATAACCAATCAACTTATCAATCCTCTTTAATAGGATGATAAGTCCCCAAAGTTGCCCCAATCGCAACACATTCCTATCACGTTAACATAATACATCTGACAATCCACTTATCAATCATCGTCAATAGGATGATAAGTCCACAAAGTTGCTCCGATCGCAACGTTCTCTTGACACGTTAACATCATACCTCTGACAATCCACTTATCAATCCTCGTCAATAGGATGATAACTCCACAAAAATGCTCCAATCGCAACACATTCCTATTATGTTAATACCATACCTCTGACAACCTACTTATCAATCCTCTTCAATAGGATGATAAGTCCCCAAAGTTACTCTAATCACAACACATTCCTATCATGTTAACACCATACCTCTGACAACCTACTTATCAATCCTCTTCAATAAGATGATAAGTCCCCAAAGTTGCCCCAATCGCAACACATTCCTGTCATGTTAACATCAAACATCTGATAACCAATCAACTATCAATCCTCTTCAATAGGATGATAAGTCCCCAAAGTTACCCCAATCGCAACACATTCCTGTCACGTTAACATCATACCTCTGACAATCCACTTATCAATCCTCGTCAATAGGATGATAAGTCCACAAAATTGCTCCGATCGCAATGTTCTCTTATCACGTTAACATCATACCTCTGACAATCCACTTATCAATCCTCGTCAATAGGATGATAAGTCCATAAAGTTGCTCCAATCGCAACACATTCCTGTTATGTTAACACCATACCTCTGACAACTCATTTATCAATCCTCTTCAATAAGATGATAAGTCCCCAAAGTTGCTCCAATCGCAACACATTCCTGTCATGTTAACACCATACCTCTGACAACCCACTTGTGATGCCATTGGGTTCACACAAGGCTGCAGTCCTAGATGAAACCAAGAATGTCAAACCTGTCATGCACCACACCGTGTAATACCATGTTTCACCATTATAATTCTATCACTCTAGTAGAGTCAATAATAGGTGTAGGTGCAAAAGCAAGTAAAAGATGATACAAGAGATGACTGATGAAATGATAGAGATCAAATTAATACTTCATCATCCAACATACAAAAATACAAAGTCAATGTCTGAAATGAATAAACTGGAGTTCTTAAAAGTCTTAAATACAACAAATCTGAGTAAAGGGAATAAGGCACACAACCTTTACAACATCTATAATAAAGTCCTCAAATGTCTAAACAAAGTCTACAATGGAGCTCCATAAATAAAATATATCTAAATAGACAGCTGAAGCTAAAGTGCATCGCCATCACCCTGCGACTCTCCGGGCTTCTGCTCGTTACCTGAAAGGGGGAGGGACAACGAGCGTCAAAGCGCTAGCGAGCAACATCACAACCAACCCCAAGGAATAGGGCTCATTGAATAAGAAAATACAGTTATTACATAATAAGCTAATATCATCAATCTTAGCAAATGAGGGGTTTTAGTATTTAGGAAACTACAACACGAGCATAGGTACGTCGAGCGAAATAATCCAAACAAGGAAACCCTCATGTATATACCTTGTATCTCAAATTGTAAATTCCTAAAT
>BQKN01065711.1:297113-335310 GCA_022839385.1 Asparagus kiusianus | reverse complement strand
CCCCTCCCTATTGCATAATGAGTTGGCATGGCCAACTCATTATGCAATAGGGAGGGGACACCTCACCTGTCCCCTCCCTTGGTCCTATATTTTGGGTCCCCGTAACAGCACTCTTATTAAATAGATTAAATAAATAATTTAATATTATTTTTAGAGTATTTTTCAAAGATTATTACCTGATACTGAATAATCTATACTTGATAATGATTGAAAACTAACTTTTTTATAAAAATAGTTAATATTAATAATAGTACTTTTAATTGTTAATAATAGTATTATAAAAATTTATAAAATATTTTAGTACTAAATTTCTTAAGAGTATAATTATAAAAATTAAATTAGATAAATATTTTATAATATATAAACAATATAATTATTTTGATAGTATTACTTGAACTAAAAACTATAATATTAAAAAAGGTAAATTATAGTAAACCCCCATGAACTTTCACCATTTTGCAGTAAATAGACCCTATAAACTTTCTAAATCACACTAAACCCCAGATAAATTTTATAGGAAGGCCTCAATATCTTTTAAATAAATTACACCAACCCTAATAATTTTCAAAATACCTTTTTATGCCCTTTTTTGGTTCTGATTTATAGAGGTTATTTACAAAATTTAGAAAGTTATTGGGGGTCTTCTTTGAAATAGAAAAGTTATTAGGGATTTAGTATAATTTTAAAAGTTTATATGGACTGAAAGTTCATAAGAGTTTAGTATAATTTACCCTATTAAATAATTATAATGAAAGTAACTATTATAATATGTTGCAGGTATCAAGTGTAACTATCTAGAGAGCATCAGGAAAAAGCTAGCAAGATTAATGTAACTTATTTAATTTAGAGTTAAGTTAATAACTTTCAAGTTGGCGAGGTATATTTAGGAGAACTTATAGAATTAACAGTTTTATTTAAGAACAATTTTAGATTTGGGGACTTATTTAAATGAAGGTTAACATTGGACGATCATTATAAAAAAGAACATTCAGTTACAATAACAACACGATTATTAATTAATTAATGTATTTCTTTTTAAGAAATCTTATTATACGATTTTATTTGTTAACACATAGTTTTAATATTTAATAAAAATTCAAAATTTAAAATATGTAAGTTCACATGCAAAGCACATGCATTATACTAGTATAAATAATTAACTATTGTTTTGATATTATTATAGTACTTAGATATAATAATTCAGCAGGTCATAGTGAGTTAAAATTTTAACAATGTGTTTGATTCAACTTGTTATTATATCTTTGATACCTATATCATGTTTGGAAAGTTGTAATTATAAAAGGATGCTAGTATTTTGGCCCGTACTAAGCAATATCTTACCTTAATTCACTGACATTCTGTTCGCGTTCTAATCACTCCTTTACCAAAAAAAAAAAACTTAAAAAAATAAAAACCCCACCGAGGCCCAAAAATACACCCCTACCTAAAAATCATGATAATGTTTAAATTATATATGTTAGATCTAATAAAAAATTGAGATCTAAACCATAAAGCCATGATTAATTCAAAGACATTTTCAAGAATCAAAAGAAAAGAGCGAAAGCTTATACCTGAATCCATGGATTAAACTTGAGATGGGTTTTGGATCTTCTAACCTTAGGGTTTCTCTAGCCAAATTTCTCTCTAGATGGGGGTGAAGAGAATTAGAGAATGTAACCCTAGATTAGGGACCATAACCCCTTATTTATAGATGTTGTACATTTACAATTTGGCCCCTCATCAAATCATAATTACAACCTGGTATCTGCACATATAACCCATGATTATATTTAAATACCTATTAACCTAACTTGATTGATCACTTTAGTGGGTTATCCTGAAG
This sequence comes from Asparagus kiusianus, assembly GCA_022839385.1. Classification (NCBI taxonomy): domain Eukaryota; kingdom Viridiplantae; phylum Streptophyta; class Magnoliopsida; order Asparagales; family Asparagaceae; genus Asparagus; species Asparagus kiusianus. Next base: position 333,467 of record BQKN01065711.1, on the reverse strand, counting down.
GATAACAATACACAGATTAATCATATATGCCCACAAATAGATTTAATTAGATTTAAATCCAACAATCTCCCACTTGGGCACCATATGATTCCTTTAATTGTGTATAATCTTATGAGCTCAAAATTGCTATCACTGAAGAGGTATTTTCGAACAATCTCGTCCATTGACTATATCAATATAGGATCAAAGCGGCCTTTGTCACATTTATCGTGACTCGACCCATCAATGGTCACATATACTAATACAATCAAACGACATAGATCAATCATGGATATGCAGCATGAAAATTACATGCAATGTGATCAGTACATGTCTATTTTCAACTGGTCCTACTTTAGTGAGGTCAAAACCAAACATAATATAACAGAGTGTTTGAACTGAAAAAAAAACTTTATTCTGATCAGACAATACAACCAAGCACAGAGCACCATAATTACAAACTCCCACTAAATCATGATATCCTCAAATAATACCATACCCATATGAGTAGTGTGCTCATGAAAGACATTGGGTGGCAATCCCTTAGTAAGAGGATCAGCTATCATGGAGTTTGTCCTAATGTGCTCTATGGATATCTGTCCACTCTGTACCCTTTCTTTCACAACCAGGAACTTAATGTCAATATGTTTTAACTTAGTTGAGCTCCTGTTGTTATTAGAATACATTACTACAGATTTATTATCATAATATAACTTTAGTGGTCTTTCCATATTTTCCATAATGCGTAGTCTCGTGACAAAGTTTCGCAGCTATATTCCCTGATTGGATGCCTCATAGCAAGCTACAAATTCTGCTGCCATAGTGGAGGAAGCTACAAGTGTTTGTTTGACACTTTTCCATGATATAGCTCCTCCTGCTAACATATAAATATAGCATGATGTAGACTTTCTGCTATTTTGGTATCCAGCAAAATCAGAATTAGAGTACCCAATGACCTCCACCTGTTCTGATTTTCTATATGTGAGTATATAATCTTTTGTTTTCTGAAGATACCCCATAACCCTTTTGACTGCTATCCAATGATCCATACCAGGGTTGCTTAAGTATCTGCCTAACATCCCAATAATGTACGCAATATCCGGACGCGTACATACCTGAGCATACATTAGACTTCCTACAGCCGAAGCATAAGGAATCTTCTGCATTTCCTGAATTTCAAGGTTGCCTTTAGGGCACTGATTGAGACTAAACTTGTCTTCTTTAGCAACATGGGTATCTCCTGGTCTGCAATCTTGCATGCCAAATATTTTAAGTACCTTATCGATATAGCTCTTTTGTGATAATCCAAGAATACCCCGAGAGCGATCTCGATGTATCTGGATTCCTAATATAAAAGAGGCGTCCCCAAGATCTTTCATCTCAAAATTCTTTGATAGAAATCTCTTGGTTTCGTACAACATGCCTATATCATTAGTGGCAAGCAATATGTCATCGACATACAGAACCAGAAAGATATACTTACTCCCACTGAACTTGTGATATACACAGTCATCAACAATGTTTATCTCAAAACCAAACGAGATAATTATTTGTTGAAACTTATGATACCATTGACGCGGAGCTTGCTTGAGTCCATAGATGGATTTTCTTAATTTGCAGACCATATTCTTTGGGTCTCCTGACATAAAGTTTTCTGGTTACACCATATAAATTATCTCATCAATGTCTCCATTGAGAAATGCAGTCTTAACATCCATCTGATGTAACTCAAGATCATAATGAGCAACAAGTGCCATGATTGTTCTGAAAGAGTCTTTCGATGAAACCGGAGAGAAAGTCTCTGTATAATCAATGCCTTCCTTTTGAGTATAGCCTTTAGCCACAAGACGTGCCTTATACCTTTCCACATTACCGTTTGCATCCCGCTTGGTTTTAAAAATCTATTTACAACCAATTGGTTTTGCACCTTCTGGTAATGGGACAAGTTCCCAAACCTTATTGTCTTACATAGACTTGTACTCTTCATTCATGGCATCAATCCACTATTGAGAGTTAGAACTTTTCATGGCCTGAGAGAAGTTGATTGGATCATCTTCCAACATTCCATTACTTTCCTCATGTTCTTAGAGAAATACAATATAATCATCCGGAATAACATTTCTCCTTTCTCTCGTGGATCTCCTTAATGGCATTGGTTCTTGAGGTTGTTGAGTTTGTTCTTCTGGAACAGGGAGTTGTTCAACATTATTATCTTGAGGTTCCGGATTTACTTCTTGAGCAACAACAGGTATAGGAACCTGAATATTATCGAAAGTAACTGTATGAATTAGATCTGAAGCCAATTCCTCCTCAAAACTAATGTCTCTAACCTTATTTCTCCCCCCAAACTCAACATCCTCAAAGAATGTTGCTGTTCCCGTCTCAAAAATATTTCTTAGTGTGGGATCATAAAACTTATAGCCCCTAGAGCGTTCAGAGTACCTAATAAAGTAGCTGCTAACTGTTTTGGAGTCCAATTTCTTTTCATTTGGCCTATAAGGCCTTGCCTCAGCTGAACATCCCCAAATATGTAAATACTTTAAATTGGACTTTCGATCAGTCCAAAGCTCATAAGGTGTTTTAGCAACTGCCTTGGTACTCTATTCAGAATGTAAGCTGCTGTCTTAAGTGTTTCTCCCCAGAGTGACTCTGGTAAAGAAGAATAAGCAATCATACTTCTTAACATATCCTTAAGAGCCCTGTTTCGTCTTTCAGCTACACCATTCATGCTAGGTGAACCCGGCATGGTGTACTGTGGGATGATACCGTATTCCTCTAGGTATCTAGCAAATGGTCCTGGACGTTGTTCACCTGAACCATCATATCTATCGTAGTACTCACCACCACGATCAGATCCAACGGTTTTAATTCTTCTATTGAGTTGATTCTCAACTTCAGCTTTATAGGCTTTGAACATGTCCAGAGACTCAGATTTTTCATGAATAAGATATAGGTACCCATAACGTGAGTAATCGTCTATGAATGATATAAAATATTATTGACCATTCCAGGATTCCGTAGGGAATGGCCTACAAATATCTGTATGTATCAATTCTAAGACATCCGAAAATCTGTTGGCACCTAATCTCTTAACTTTGGTCTGTTTTCCCTTGATACATTCAACACATACGTCGAAGTCCGAAAAATCAAGGGAATCTAAAATGCTATCAGACACAAGACGCTCAACTCTACCTTTTGAGATATGACCCAAGCGCTTATGCCATAATGTCGTTGAATTTTTCTTATTTAATTTACGCTTAGTACCACGTGATTCCACATGCAAGGATTCATTATAAGAAGCAATTGTATTAAGCAAATATAGGTTGTCATAAGTACTCAAGTAACCAGTTCCCATAACATTTGAATTAAAAGATAAACTGAATTGATTGTTTCCAAATGAACAAGAATAACCTGATTTGTCCAATACAGAAACTGAAATCAAATTCCATCTAAAAGACGGTACTATAAAAGTATCTTTCAAATCCAAATAAGAACTAGTTCCTAACAACAACCTAAAGTGCCCAATTGTTTCCACATCTACCGATTGTCCGTCGCTCACAAAGATGTGTCTTTCAACATCACTTGGCTTTCGGTAGCTCAGGCAACCCTGCTTAGAAACACTTATGTGAGTAGTAGCACTAGAGTCTAACCACAAAGTGTTTCTAGATACTAAAGCTAAATTAACCTCAGAACAGACCAAAAGGAACGTACCCTTATTAGCACGCCAGGCGTGATATTTTGTACAATCATTCTTTACATGTCCAGGCTTGTTACAGAAGAAACAACCCTGATTATCCTTATGTTGTTTCTTCTGAACTGGACCCTTAGCAGCTTCATTATCATTCTTCCTTTTCTTGCCTTTATCCTTAGAGGCATAGGCCAAATGAGCACTTTCTATCTTATCTTGCTTCAACCTGTCTTCTTCTCGCACACAATATGAAATGAGCCCATTTAAAGTCCATTTCTCCTTTTGGCAGTTATAACTGACCTTAAACTGATTGAATTGTGCAGGAAGAGACAACAAAACCAGATGCACCAATAACTCATCACAAAGATAGAGTTTAAGTGTCTTAAGCTTTGAAGCAATATGAGACATTTCCATAATGTACTCCCTGATATTTCCTTTGCCCTTATACTTCATTGAAATCAAGCGAGTTAAGAGCGTGCTTATTTCTACCTTATCATTTTTCGCAAAATGCTTTTCAATTTTGGTAAGGAAATCTTTAGCCTTAGTAATCCCTTCGGATTCTATGCCCCTGAAGGCTTCCGGAACGCCGCGCTTAATGATCATAAGACTCATGCGATTTGAACGCTCCCACTTCTCATACTCCTTCTTTGCATCAGGAGTGCTATCCGCATTGAGAGGTTGGGGTTGTTCAATTCTTAATGCAAGGTCTAGATCCATGCAGCCAAGAACAATTAATATGTTCTCTTTCCAAACCTTGAAGTTTGTCCCATTTAACATGGGAATTGAGTTGATGTTAGCAGATATTGTTGCAGCAAATACATTAGCTAAAATAAAACAAAAATGCTCATATCAATAACCATAATTAGTAATCAATAAAATTCAAATAATGACGAATCCCATCCAAGATATCTGGCACAACATTAATATCAAGTCTTTGGACAGTAATATTAACTTGTAAGTGATACCTTGTTGCAATGATCAAACATTGACAATAACTCATGTCAAATAATGAAACTAACTCATGTCAAATAATGAAACTATCTTTGGATCGATTCATTATTCACATGTAAACCTTATAATTATCACACGCTTATCATTGCAGATGTGTATACAGTCTAAATAATTATTAACCTTCCTTTGGGCTGATAAAATGTTTACACGAAAGCATATACACAAACATCTCACATTCCTCATGAACAATCTACACAAGAGATGTTACTTTGGTAACTTCTTGTTTCAATTAATCAATTGGAGTGAGAGACAACCTTAATACCTTAGTGTCATAAAATTTGAATTAAATAATTGATTAAAAACCAAATTAATTTAAATTTCCATAGCTTAAATAGGGCCCATAACTTAATTGAATAAATTAAGTATACCAAAGTGGACCCATATTTAATATGAGAAGCTGAGGCTTAACCATAGTGAACACGAAGTTCGCTTGACTTCGAACGCGATGTTCGTCTGTATTGAGTACAAGACTCACTTAAGCACGAACGCGAGGTTTGTCTGAAAATGAACGTGATGTTCAACTTGAGAACGAACGCGAGGTTCATTTAAAAAAATGAACGCGAGGTTCGACTGAAAACGAACACAAGGTTCAACTTGAGAACGAACGCGAGGTTCGTTTGAAAAATAAACGCGAGGTTCGACTGAAAATGAACACATGGTTCAACTTGAGAACGAACACGAGGTTCGTTTGAAAAATAAACGTGAGGTTCGATTGAAAATGAACACAGGGTTCAACTTGAGAACGAACGCGAGGTTCGTTTGAAAAATGAACGCGAGGTTCGACTGAAAATGGACACAGGGTTCAACTTGAGAACGAACGCGAGGTTCGTTTGAATCGAGCGCGAGGCTCGCCAAAGAACGAACGCGAGGTTCGAATTAAATTAAGCGCGAGGCTCACCTGAGAACTGAGCGCGAGGCTCACCTTAGAACGAACGCGAAGTTCGTTTAAATTGAGCGCGAGGCTCACCTTAGAACGAACGCGAAGTTCGTTTAAATTGAGCGCGAGGCTCACCTTAGAACTGAGCATGAGGCTCACCTTAGAACGAACGCGAGGTTCGTTTGATTTGAGCGTGATGCTCACTTGATAATGAACGTGAAGTTCGTTTGAAGCTTTCAGCTTCACCAAAATTTGAGGTAACCACCACCTTAATTCTCGCACGTTTTCATGCACGAACCCTTAGAGGGTTAAATCTGAAACCGCCGTCGCCATTGTTCCCGCACCCAAAGGCCGAAACCCTAGGGTTTCCTAACGCCGCCGTCGCCGTCGAAGTTGAGAGTGAGGCCGCCAGCAACACTTCGCCGGCGAGGAGCACGGGATCAATGACCAAAACACAATAGATCCAAAAGAATTTCTCGATTTTATTTTAAAACAGATCCAGAATCGAAAAAAAGAGTTTTCTTGATCCAGATCCAAGAAAAAGCGTAGAAAAAACCCAAAAAATTTTACTATTCACCAACGATTTTTTATTTACTGTTCATCCAAAAAATACTTTACTGGTCATCCGAAAAAATATGTTACTGTTCATCCGAAAAATACTTTACTATTCATCCGAAAAATACGTTACCGTTCATCCGAAAAAAGTCGTTACTGTTCATCCGTGGACAAAAACTGAATCCAAAACAATTAAGATCAAAAACCCTAATTTTAATCTTAATCACTTAGAACAAATCAAGGTGGCTCTGATACCACTTGTTAGATCTAATAAAAACTTGAGATCTAAACCATAAAGTCATGATTAATTCAAAGAGATTTTTAAGAATCAAAAGAAAAGAGCGGAAGCTTATACCTGAAACCATGGATTAAACTTGAGATGTGTTTTGGATCTACTAACCTTAGGGTTTCTCTAGCCAAATTTCTCTCTAGATGGGGGTGAAGAGAATTAGAGAATGTAACCCTAGATTAGGGACCATAACCCCTTATTTATAGATGTTGTACATTTGTAATTTGGCCCCTCATCAAATCACAATTACAACCTAGTATCTGTACATATAACCCCATGATTATATTTAAATACCTATTAACCCAACTTGATTGATCACTTGAGTGGGTTATCCTGAAGGATAGCAATACACATATTAATCATATGTGCCCCACAAATAGATTTAATTAGATTTAAATCCAACAATATAATGCTATAATTAATTATGTAAAAATTATGTTAAGTCTAAAAATATTAAAAACAAGTTTCATGCACAATCTATATGAAATTTTCAAGGTAAATCTGGGATAATAAGTATGAAAATTGAGAAGTTAACTTCACTTAACCCATTTTTTTCCATATGAAATGAATAATCAAAATAAGGCATGAAATATATCAAAAGATAACTTGTATGTAATTAAATATACTAAATTATTTCATGTTCAAAGACATTATTCACAACTATTGCGACCTAAATAAAATAAAAAAGTTCTCTATCAATCAACAACTCAGAACATGTAATCAGTAAAATATTAAGACATGCTCCTTTGATTTTCAATTACTTTTTCTCCGTCTTAGTCCTCTTCTTTGAAGGTGCAAAGGTGGGTTTAGTATTCATGTCAGCAAGATGTAAAATATGTAACAAGTAAATGTAACATGATAATTTAATTTGTATTATACCATAAATAGGGATATTAATTGTATCCTTATTTTGCTAATAGTTGTCGGTGGGGTTAATTTAAGTGTAGAAGAGTCTAGTGTAGCAACAAGTGATATATTTAAAATATTTTTTCCTTTGCTATTAGTTGATGATATTGGTGTGGATAAGTTTGGATTTAATGTATCAGATTGATTATTAATGGTATCATCTTGATTCAATTTAATTGATTTTCTCATCTTGTGATAATAGTAAATTCATCTTAGAATAAAATAAACATGATTTAATAAAAATAAATATAAAAATATTAAATTTATTCAAAAATTTCTTTTTTGATATTTTTATCAGATGTAATTCTAGGTGTCGATAAGTCTGGCGTATATTCAATGGATTGACTATTACTGTCATCAACCTATGCTAATTCGTAGGATTTCTCATCATTCGAGAATAGTAAATTAAGTATTATAATAACAGATAACAATAATCCCTTGAGTGTCTCATCATCCACAATATCATCAATAATATTTTGTAAATAATATTTAGTAATCGTGTAATCTTCAATACATTTATTTGTGTTATACTCTGCAACTTTTACATGAAAACATATCTTTCTACCAATTAATCTCTTAATAGTCAGTGGAATGCTAGTGTTTTCTCCATCCTGTTTAAGTGATATAACAATAAAATTTCAAGTTCACAAATACAATTCAAAAACAAATTAAAAATCTATGTTATAAATATATTTATTTGAACAATATTTCAAGATAATTTACCCAACCCGCAATATTTTCTATATCTAAAGGACTAATTTTCAACAAATGAAGAACATCGTGATGAAATATTACATATGTAGTTTTGCATGTTTCATCTATCACTTGTACGATAAGCTTATCCCTAAAGTCAATTAACATATTTGTATCATACTAAAATTATTTATATTAATTTTAAAAAGATATAGATTATGAATTTTGATAACATATCAAACATCCTATTTACCTCTCTTCTACATATATGATTTTTTTATGATGGTTACAGAAAAAACCCCACTTATCTCTTTCAATTTGTTATTGCAATCAGCATGAGAAGGATAACACCAACCTGACATCTCCTTGATTCTCATGATTTGAGCATTGTAAAAAAATATTTCTCCTAAATATTATATATATTAATGATTCAATCATCAAAAAAAACTATACGACAACCATAAACAATAATATGGATATTTTTTATTAATAACAAATATTTATATCCTTTAATATATGTTGGTATTTCCATCCTTTGAATATATGTTGGTTAATAACAAATCCTTTTTAATATTTTTATTAATAAAAAAATATCCTTTTAATATATGTTGGTTATATATCATGTTAACTCTTTAAATTAAAAGTTTTAAGTATATACGGTAAACTCGAGCCCTTGTATAATGATTTTTTATATACATAGTGCTAAAACTTATTGTTGAATATAAAGTAAACTTTATTAAAAAAATTCAGTAATAATTTTTAGTAAAATAATTAGAGATAACATAGGTGGTGTGGGGAATAATTAAAGTAAGTTTTAGGAAAGTTAAAAGGTAATTGGGTCTTTTCAAGTTTGATCTCGATTGAGGAATAGTTCAAGGACTACAATAACACCACTTCCCTCTCCTTTATTTTGTCCAAAGCCTTTGGAGAAAGGACTAATTAGTCCACCCTAATCCACCAAAAATTTTGAATCAAACATCTCACTATCATTTTAAAGGATAAATACTATTAACTAAAAATAATACTTAATCCAAACACAATTAGATTGTTAGTCTCTTTTAGTACTTTTCATCAATTTAAGTTACATATTTTCATTTATTTTTAAATGAAATAGTTTGCTCAATATGCTATAAGTTAATATTTCAAAAAAAAAAAAAAAGCCAAATGCGTGCAATATACTTCCCTCCAAAACCTTTTACCCTTTACCCCTTTTAGGAATTACAAATTCTGACTTTTTGAATTACAGAAAATACAAGAAATGTAAAAAAATATGACTACATTTGTGATCTATTAAATATTTTACCACAGACTCACGAAATGAGCATAATGACCACATATAGTTATTTAGGGGACAAGTTAAGAGTTCACAAGTACTTTCTATTTGGATCGCTTAAATATAACCCTTGAAATCGTTTTCCATGCTCTAACACACTAAAAAGGAGTAATAATAATCATTTGGGCTATGTTTGGATTGAGTGCTGTCTTAAGATAATAACCATTTATCCTTTAAAAAGAAATAGTGAGGTATTTAGCTCAAAATTTTAGAGAGAATTAGATAGGACTATTTAGTACATTCAAGTAAAATATTCCTAAATTTCCAGACTAATTAGAAGAAATTTTTAGAAAAGAACTTTTAAAATCATTAGCAAAATCGACCCTTTTGTGAAATAATACGCAAAATCAGCCACGTCATCACGAGTGGCTATAAGGAGTTGATTTTACAAACTATAATCTTTAAACTACTTTGACTATTAGTCTCGTGTATTTAGATCCGTGTATTTTACCGATGTTTAGAAAATACATGGGACTAGTAACCCCGTATATTTTCTGAGCATGCAAAAATAGATACAATGCTATTCCAGTTCTACTTCACTTTATTTACATATAATTTCCTCTTCTGTCACCACCAAAAATACATATTAACTCTAATACCAAAACATCGCAAGAAAACACAATCGGTAGGAACATCACAACAATACATATTAACTCCATACACTAAAATACAATGCTAAAAACAAATACATATTATCTCCATACACCAAAATATCTCAACAAAACCAAATATATTATGTACATAGGTTTACAAATAATCTAAATAGATACCATAAATAGAGTCAATACAAAAGATCTATTAACCAATCACATACATTCAAGATGTCCTCCCCTTTCCTCTCCTTCTTCTTTTGTGGTTCTCTCGTCATTGTCCTCCGTGATGTTGAACTTGCACGAGCTCACTATCCAGGCACATGTGTGGTTGTAATGGGCCGCTAACATGTTGTGAAGGTTCAATTTCATCGTCGTTCCTACAATATTCTTAGCATCTCCGTCCTTGTGGTCAATGGGTATATCAACATTCTCACCCATCATCACCTCTTAACCATCGTAAACATCCTCGTGAGTTCAGCTTAAAGCTTCATTGACTCTCAGCATCATCCATTGATAAAGAGATGCATTATTCCAGGATCTATACATGTGACAGAAAGTGCTAGACACTTATTTACAGTGGCCTCAATATCATCAATAGCATTTATCTACAGTTGAGTCTATATATATATTGTTATGGTATTCCCATTCAGCAAAATACAACTCTCTAAACAACGGGCAGATGTATTTCAGCAAGTAAGGCCCAAACCAGCACGGTCGCCCAAGCTCAGCGAAGGCGCCAACTTGGTCGACTAGTCAAGTCAATGCTCTTCATGACGACTCAAGAGTCGGAATCAGTTGACCCACTTGTCGAAGTCAACTTGCTTGGAGCCCACTCGACCTTTTTATTCATTGCCCTATGAGGACGACTCGATGGACATTACTTCTCGATGAAAGTGGGGGATAATATATGCTTCAGGATTCTCCCTCTGGCCATGTGTCAGCACTGCGATCAACGCTGGACAAGTCCCATCATGACCACAGTCCCGATAGTCCTCATGACTCATCATATCCCATGGGCTCTGCCACGCTGCCGATCATTCTCCATTCGATGCTGAGACGATCTCTCTAATGCTAAAGTAATCTTTCCTCCAACCCCCTACCGACACCCGTAAAGTGGGTGCTGACGTAGCCACCAACCCATACTCCCTATCTCTTCTCATTTAATGCTAAGGAGATCTTCCCTCTAGTTTCCAGGTGACACCTATAAAGTAGGTGCCGACACAGCCACCAACCCATACCTCGCCATCACTTCTCCGTACTTAGCCAAAGTGTCCAATCTACCCTTCTCCCATAATATATTTACAAGTACTATTCTCCTTTTATTAGGGGGTGGGGGGTTGGGGGGCTATTCCAAAAAAGAGGAGAACTCTTAAGTTCTGCTTCTTTTTCCACTCAAGTTTACCATCTAACTTGATCGTTGGAGGTACAACGGGGGGACCTATCTTCGTCCTCTCATGAGTTTTTACATGTGTAGATTTCTCAGTTTCCTAATTCAAGAACCAGACAAAAAGTTGGAGAAGGAGGCAACCCCCTCATCAATCTCCTTTACCTCATCGAGGTTATCCTACCCTGGATCCCATCCTAGATCCGATTGAATGTGTGATCACTAGTACATCAATAGTTTGGCCCCCACCATGGGGCTTCCTCTCTTTTTTTGAGAAGATATGTCAGGTTCTGAACAAGGGCCTGATCAGTCTCATCTTGTAGCTCGACCCCGAAGTTGTGTTACTCAAACTAAGCAGAAAATGGTTTTGGCTAAGAAGAATCGACATAATCGCGTGCCTCTACAGCTTTAGCAACCATTTTTGGAGTATTTATCAGCTAGCCATCTATAAGATGGATAAGCTCCCATTACCTTCAAAAGCCTTTCGAAATATTAGAATCATGTCATCTTTTTAGAGAGGTCTTCTTTGGTTGTCTTTCTAGAAAGAACAACTCCGGCTTCTTGAATATTTTTTTCAGAAAGAATTCAATCACAAAAGTTGCCTAGTATCTTTTGGTCATACCACACGTCCCACAATAACTCAACTAGGGAGACTCCATTCAAGCTAGCATATAGTGCCGAGGCAGTCACTCCCGTCGAAGTAGGCATTTCGACCATTCGACTATAACACTTGTCGAGGACATGAACTCAGAGGGACATCGGATCGGTGTCAACCTCCTTGACGAGATTCGAGAGAAAGCGCTCTGGACCCAAGTCACCAATCAGCAACAAATTGCCAGCTACTACAACAGTAAAATCCGACCAAGGAGATTCAATACTAGTGACCTCGTCCTTCGCAAAGACGCTTTCGACAAAGACACTCGGCAAGGCAAGCTAGCTCCTAACTGGGAAGGTCCTACACAGTTCTAAAAGAGCTGCGAGCTAGAACCTATCGACTAAGAGCCCCTGTGACGCCCATGTTTTTACACATGACTGCAGTCTAAGGTGAACCTAAAGATGTTAAACCTGCCATGCACCCTCCACTGTGCATAAATATGTTTCACTATCACAATTACTATCACTCTAGTAGAAACAAAGTATTAAAATAGAGATGGTACAAGTAGATACAACAAAGATGAAAATATACAGAACACAATGTAGATAAAAGACATCCAACAGTATCACTATGTTCCAATAGGAGAAAAGAGAGTACATCTGATAAACTAAAATAAAAATAATGTATCTCTAACACATAAGAGTCAACTGAAAGGTACATAGGCACCCAACCTCCAAAATGAAACACATCTAAATGAGTTAAAACAAAATAGAATAGACTACTGTGGAGCACTAAGTAACTATCTATAAATGACGGAAATATATGTTGAGTCCCCATCAACCTGCGTCTCTCCAAACCCCTGACTCGCTACCTAAAAAATAGAAACAACGAGCATCAAAGCACTAGCGAGAATATCTCCACCGCCCCCATAAGGAAGGGGTTAGGTGTATATAAAAATACTAATAATAACATATACAAATATATAAATAATATATCCTAAACTAAGAGGAGTTAAGATTTAGAAATCCACAACACGAGATGAGTACATCGAGCGAAATAATCCAAACAAGAAAACCCTTATATATACCATGTATCTCAAATTATGGATAGCTAAATATTAATTCCAAAACCTATAAATAGATAATCAACAAAGGAAAATACATCACCAACACCTCATCCAAAATACATCGTATATGTCGTATCATAGAATCTCACACTACCCTAGGGTAGGAGAAACAAAAGTACAATCCTGTGAAAACCTCGTCAAAGTATACACCACCACATAAGAAAGTTAAATGCTAGACTACATTCATAAATAGTACTCATCTGATTCTAGGCCTCCTAAATATGTAGAGTGTAGTCGTCTGTAGTATCATGCGGCTCATGGACTATCACACTCGAAGTGCAGTCGCCCATAATATCATACGGTACATGGATCTGCGCACTCAATCATCAAAATAATGATGCACCATAGAGTGAATTCGTCTGCATTCTCATTGCGGTGCACAAACTAACACACTCAGAGTGTAGTTGCCCGTTCTCATTGCGCTGCACGAACTAACGTACTCAAGCATCCACTACTATAGTAAACCGAAACAATTGTCACTCCCTATCATGTCAACACAAAGATATTAGACCACGCACTACCAAAACTCGTGCGCATGCTCAAACCCAATATGTGTACTCTCATGATCACGCACGTGTATCTACGTGAGACTCGTACTTCGTGTTTACAATCAAACGCGTATGGAAAATTAACCTTTCAAAACAACACTAGGTCGGTTCACTGATTTCTCTCGGTTGACCGAGCGGCGACATGCACAAAACATGCACAAACATCCAGCCTTGATCGGTTGACCGATACATGTGTCAGTCTACCAACTAGAGAAAAATCCCTAGATTTTGCTAACCAATCGGTCGACTGATTATTTTGATCAGTTGACTGACCAGAGAAAATTTTCTAGCTCCTAAGAAGAACTAGTTTTCGGTCGGTCGATGCTTCTGATTAGTCGACCGATCAGGTGACAGATCAAAAATATTAGATTTTCTCTAAAATTCACCAAAGTCCAAATTTTTTCAATGAAAACTCATACATACTATCTTGATTTAATGTAATTATAGTTTACTCTAATACATGATACCACAAATATAAATTTGAGGGGATCTAATAACCCTAACATGATTATATTTGTAAATTCATCATGAAAACAATTAAATTAGCAAAAATATCATGTTAGATTTACTTCAAACCTTCAACCCTAATTAAAAAATTCGTTTCATAACTTTTAAATAAAAAAAGATAAACTTTTACATCATAAAGTTTAAGGAGGTGATCTCTACACATATAATAGGTTTTAAAAATCCAATAAAAACCAAGAAAAATGGGGATGAGTTTGGAGGAGATGAAACTCGCCTTTTGAAAACGTTTTGATCTGTCACACATGGAAGAAAAGCTCGATCCTTCTTCACAAAAGCCGTAGATCTCGCCCTCCTCTCGAACCTTACTTCACGAATCTTCTCCTGAAGTAAGACAAATTGTTCTAGTGTTTTGAGGGGGGGGGTGGCTGCTACTCAGAATGTGAGAGATGAAGAAGAAAAGAGGAGAAAGTTGGGTACACACACACACACACACACACACACACACACACACACACACACACACACACACACACACACACACACACACACACACACACACACACACACATAATCAACCTCAAATCGATTACAAACAGATCCATTCATCCCAGAATGATCACCAACCATAATAAAACTCATTTATTATTATTTTCATAATATTTTTAAATTTACGGAGTTTTACATTTACGGGGTTTTACATTCAAGCCTCCTTAAAGAGAATTTCATCCCTGAAATTCAGCAAGTTATTATCGATCACTAGGTATGTGTCATATACGCAAAATTTATACTTAACATCTAGAATATGAATACTTCCACTTAACCTCTAATTAAATAGAACTAGTACGTTAGGCGAACAATCCAAATAAGGAACCCCCCATGTAGATACCATATGTTCTAAATGGTTAGGTGTTAAGTGTTAATACTCGGTATATAGATAAGATGAATATCAATGATACCATAACTAGCAATATACCTGCTCGAACAGGTGTGGGTAGTCGCAATGTATATCCTCCTCGCGCTCCTAGGGAGCTTCTTTAACTCCCTTCCTATTCCACTGCACCTTTACCAATGAGATTACTTTATTCCAGAGTTTCTTGTCCTCCTTAGCAAGAATGCGAACTGGTGTCTCAATTGTATTCAAATCCGTCCGAAGTTCTAAATCTAGTATATCAACCACTCTCGGCTGTTCTTCATCTCGTAAGTGTTTCTTGAGCATCGAGATAAAAGACATTATGCACACCCGACATTGATGCTGGAAGGTCTAGTCGGTACGAAACGGCTCTAACACAATCGATAATCCTGAACGGACAGATATATCTCAGGGCAAGCTTTTCTCGTTTACCAAATTATCCAACACCTTTCATAGGTGATACCTTCAATAAGACATAGTCTCCAACCTAGAACTCTAAGGCTCGTTATCTCTGATCTGTGTAACTCTTCTGTTGACTCTGGGCTGCAAGAATACACTTTTGAATCAACACTATCTGCTCTAAAGTTTGCCTCACGAGATCTGGTCCACGCAGGAAGCTATCCTCTGGCTCTGCCTAGCAAATTAGAGATCTACATGGCCTTCCATACAATGCTTCATAAGGAGCCATACCTATAGTTGATTGGTAACTATTGTTGTAGGCAAACTCAATTAATGGTATGTGATCCTCTCAACTACCTTGGAAATCGATTACAAATGTTCGAAACAAGTCTTCCAACATTTGGTTGACTCTCTCTGTTTGACCATCTGTCTGTGGGTGGAAAATGCTGCTATAAGCTAGCTGGCTGCCGAAAGAATTCTGGAAGCTTTTTCAAAAATGTGATGTGAATAACGATCTGATACGATCATCTCAGGAACTCCATGCAAGCCCACAATCTCCCAAATGAAAATCCTTGCATAAGTCTCTGTAATATGAATTGTCTTAACTGGCAAGAAGTGCACCGACTTCGTCAATCAATAGACAATTACCCAAATGTAATCATTTCCTTTGCTAGACCTCGACAATCCCACAATAAAATCCATTGAAATATCTCCACACTTTCATTCAGGAATGGATAATGGTTGTAGGGTACCCGTTGGTATCTGATATTTTGCCTTCACCTGCTGGTAGGTAAAACATTTAGATACATACTCCATAACATCTCTACGCATGCTATTCCATCAAAAGTATCTCTTCAAGTCCTTATACATTTTGATTATACCCGAATGTACCATATACCTAGTACGGTGTGCCTCATCAAACAATTCCTTCTTCAGTTGTGAATTATCTGGCACTACCAACTGACCTCTTATTCGAAGGCCTCTATCTAATTTGATGGTCCAATCTGCCTTGGGCTCTTTGGAAATTTCTCTCTTTCGGATTTGAATCCAAGAGTCTTTCAATTGAGCACTGACTACTCTATCAGTACATGATGGTTGTATTGCTAATGTCTCCAAAAATGCACTGCTTCTACCAACCTCTGGTATGAAGTCAAACTGACTGAGGCTAAGAAGATCTCAGTATAACGAGCACCTCAAAGCTACAAGCCTGTGTTGATGCTTTCTGGTCAAGGCTTATGCTACAATGTTCGTCTTCCCTGGATGGTACTAAAGCGTGAACTAGTAATCCTTTATGAACTCAACTCATTGCCGCTGCCTCTGGTTGAGTTTCTTCTGAGAGAAGGTATTTTAAGCTCTGATAATCTATAAACAGCTCAAACTGAACGCCATAAAGATAATGTTGTTAGATATCATGTCCCTATGATATAATTTTGATGATAACAATTTATTCATAATGTGAATCACTATGTGTGTTATACAAATGCACTAACATTTAAATGTAGTTTTTCAATATCAAATATGAACAAGTGCAAGATGAGTTCAAGGCATTATGAAGTAAAGAAGATGAAGAACAAATACACCAATGTAATTTTTACATTTTTTCTTTACTTAGAAATATTGTACAAGCCTTGATCACTCATACACACACACATAGAAATTAGAACACACTAACACAGGCTTAGTGTGTTGGTTAACAATAGAAATTCCCTATGTTAACCATTAGAGTATTTAGTTAATCATTGAGTCTAAAAATATTTCATACATAACATTTTTTACCCTTAGTAGTCGACTAATTAGAATAGTAGTCGACTATTATAGTCTAAGTTCAAGATATAAGTTTCTGTAAAACTATAGAGTAGTCGACTAATAAGAATTATAGTCGACTACTCAGCTTTGAATTTTGATTTACAGAACTTCAGTTTTACAGAATAGTCAACTACAAGTAAATATAGTTGACTACTGAGCTTTGAAATATTGTTTTACAGAATGTTTATTTTACAGTGTAGTCGACTACTAACAATTATAGTCGACTACTGATCTTTGATTTTTGTTTTCTAGACTTTTTGTAATACAGAGTAGTCGACTACTAAGAAGAATAGTCGACTACTAAGCTTCAGTTTCTGAATTCTAGACTTTTTGTATTACAGAGTAGTCACCTACTATGCATTATAGTCGACTACTAAGACAGTTTTTCTGAATGTTTGAAATTAAACTTGTGACAGTTTTTAGCCATTTTTCAAACGTTTTGAAGTTTAAAAATTTGTCTTTTTAAGGGCTATAAAAAGGTTATATATTCAGAAAAATAACACATGATAATATACCCATAAGCTTCATTCTTTGTGCATTTTTCAAAAGTCAAAAATTTTAGATTTCAGAAAGTTTTGAGAAAAGATCTTTACTGAAATTGCCTTTTATCCTCATTCAAAATATAAATTATTTAGGCAATTTCCAGAGGATAAAATTATTTCTAAGCCACTGATACACAACACTACTAATCAAGGCTTATAGGAATTGAGTTGTTTGATTCAAGGAAAGGTCTCTCGGTTTGAGAGAGGTTGATCTCTTGGTTTAGAGATTGGTATGCAATTGGCAAAGTGTTGTCAATTGGTATTGTAATTTACAAGGACTTAAAAATTGGTCAGGTTTGGTTTTAATTTTGTACTTGATTCAAAAGTATAGTGGAAATCTTAAGCGAGATTTGCTTGGGGACTGGATGTACACCAGATTGGTGGAACCAGTATAAAAATTCTTGTTTGTGATTGTGATTTTCTGAGATTGTTGTCGTTCTTTCTTTACAATTTATAATCCACTTTGCATAATTTTTAAAAGAATACTATTCACCCCCCCTCTAGTGTTCTAGTGTATCTATTTCAGATCCTACAAATGTCTCCATGTTTTAAGTGCGAAGACCACCGCTGCCAACTCCAAGTTGTGAGTGGGGTAATTCTACTCATGAGTCCTTAATTGGCGTGAGATATAAGCAACCACTCTCTATGTCTGCATCAAAATGCCTCCTAGCCCCGAAAATGATCATCCATAAATAACAAAGGTATTATCACTGCTCAGAATGATTAACACTGGTGCGGTAGTCAACTTGGCCTTTAAAGTCTCAAAGGCATTCTGACACTCTGACCCCCAAACAATCTGGACACCCTTTTTCGTAAGGCGCGTTAATAGGGTAGCAATTTTGGAAAAATATTAGATGATTTTTTTATAATAACCGGTTAGCCCTAAGATGCCACGAATCTCTAAAACTGTCTTCGACAGCTCCCAATCAAGAACTGCCTTGGCTTTAGCTGGATCAACTATAATACCCTCCTTGCTAATAACGTGGCCTAAAAATCTAACATTTAAAAGCTAAAACTTGCATTTACTAAACTTTGTGAACAACTAGTGCTCTCATAAAGTCTGCAATGCCAAACAAAGATGTTTCTCATGCTTGGCCTCTAACTTCGAGTAGATGAGGATGTTGTCAACGAAAACGATCACGAACTGATCTAGGTACGGATGAAAAACTCGGTTCATCAAATCCATGAATACCGCGAGTGCATTAGTTAGCCCAAATGGCATGAAAAAAAATTTAAAGGACCCATATCGAGTAAAAAATAGGGTCTTGGGAATATCCATCTCCCATACACGCAACTGGTGATAACCAGATCGAAGATTAATCTTCAAGAAACACTACACTCCCTCCAACTGATCGAATAAGCCATCAATCCTCAGTAACAAATACCTATTTTGGATAGTGATCTTATTCAATTCACAGTAATCGATACACAAACGGAGGCTACCATCCTTCTTCTTTATGAAACGAATCGGTGCTCCCCACGGAGAATGGTGTAAAACCCTAAAATTTCTATAATGAATATATGTGAATTATTAGTAGTAAATAATTTTTGTTGTGATAGATAATCATATATATATCAGAGGAATGTGATGAACAGTGTTTGAGAACCTCCACAAGTGCTTCCATGTGAGAGATATCGAGTCATATGTCCAGCATGTAAATTTTCCGAGCTGCAGACATTCTTTGGGCTGCGCGGTCGACCGCACAGCGGTCAGGCTATTTTCTGAGTTCGGGTTCAAACGGGCTTTGGGTCGGGTTTGTGAGTTGGTATATAAGCTAATGTGCCCGAGAGAGCCTCTCTCAGATCTGAAACCAAAACCCTAGCCCCCCCCTCTCTTCCCTAAAACCCTTTTTCTCTTTGCTTGGTGATTTGGGAGGAGTTCTTGAGGATTTTCAGCGGGATTGTTGGATTTCAGCAAAGGGGATCAACCTCCTACAGATCTAGGGATTCATTTATCACCAAAGGCGAGTAACTTCTCGCCCAACTCCACCCCCCTTTTTGTTTTCATGTCAAAACTTGAGTTTGTATTTGGTTTTATTGAGCCAAATTCGTATTTTTGAATAGCTAATAGATCATTATGGCATATAATATGAGATTCAGGTTTTCCTTATTCTAAAAGCTCACAAATGAATTTTATTATAGAGGTCTAGATCTGAATACATTTTAAAAGGAGAAAATTTCTGTTTTTGTTGTTTTAACTATACATAGATCATGTTTAGTTATGTTTGGGGTCTTGGTAATGATTTCTAAATGTGTAAGCTTTCTTTATTTATCTGTTATATGACAAATTTAAATATACTATGTTGCTGCTTAACTCAAGAGAGAAAAATTGACAGGTTTCGAAGCTGACATAAAACCAAGATCTGGGTTCTGTCTGCCTCGCGGTCGACTGCATCGGTCGACCGCTGGGCGCGCAGCGAGGGCAGAGCATGTCTGCTCTCTGCGCGGTCGACCGGGGCGGTCGACTACGACATCTTGGCGGTCGACCGTGAGCATATACGCTGAACAGTGGAGTTCATCTCCGTGTGCGGTCGACCGGTGCGGTCGACCGCCGCACAGTATTGTACAGAATTTGTTTTTGCTGAATGTTTCATGTGTCCGATGGATTCCCTCGACTATCTGATACTAGTGTTCACTGTTGCCATAGATCTAAGCATGATAGATGACCTGAGGGCACCAAATTTAGAATGTATACGTCGAGACGCGTGTGAAATTTGTATATGTATATTTTCTTCATTTATATCATCGATAATCACTATTTGGTCCATGTGTTGGGAAAACTGTATTAAATTCAGTCCTTGTGTTAGACTATAATCCATTAAAGTCCTCGTATTGGACTATAATCTATTAAAGTCCTCGTGTGGACATTTACCCACTTAACCATGTGTTGACCATTTGTTTAGTTATGAGTATAACACTCGTCTGAATCAGGGCATGACACTTATGAAATTTTGGACATTTGGCACTTATTTGGTTATGACAGGATACAATAGTTTATGTTCTGAGATGGGTTGCATTTCTCTTTATTATTATTTCTGTATTAGACTTTGGGTTTGGTATTTAGAGATTTGCAATTTGAGATATAAGGTATATACATGAGGGTTTCCTTGTTTGGATTATTTCGCTCGACGTACCTATGCTCGTGTTGTAAATTTCTAAATACTAAAATCCCTTTTTAGTTAAGATTTATGAATTTGAGACTTATTATGTATTAACTGTATTTTCTTATATAACGAGCCCTTTTCCCTTGGGGTTGGTTGTGATGTTGCTCGCTAGCGCTTTGACGCTCGTTGCCCCTCCCCATTTTAGGTAACGAGCCAGGAGCCCAGAGAGTCGCAGGTTGATGGCGACACACTTTAGTGTTCAGCTGTTTAGTTATGCCTATGTTGGAGCTCCACTATAGATTTTGTTAGACATTTGAGAGTATTGTTCTAGAAGTTATAAAGGCTGTGTGCCTTATTTCCTTCTTGTCAGATATTTGTATTTGAGACTTGTTGAGTACTCCAGTTTATTTATTCAGACATTGACTATGTATTTCCATTTATTGGATGATGAGATATTTATTTGATCATTATCATTTCATCAGTCCTTCATGTATTATCTTTTACTTGCTTTTTGTACCTACACCTGTTATTGACTCTACTAGATAGATATTAATTGTGATGGTGAAACATGTTGTTGCATGGTGTGGTGCATGGCAGGTTTGACATTCTTGGTTTCACCTTGGACTGCAGCCTTGTGTGTACCCAGGGGCGTCACGGTTGGTATCAGAGCTCTAGTTCCAGTATCCTTAGGATCATCCTATGTCGAGTCGTGGAGCTAGGATAGAGTTTCTTAGGATTCATGTATAGAGTCCGTAAGGAATTCCTAGTATGAGTGAGGGCGATATATGCGTATATCTTAAAAATTTGAGAAATTTTCATTTTATAACGACTATTTTTGCTTTAAGTATATGTGTGATGTACTAAGCATGAATAGAACATACGTCTACTTTGACTCATAAACTTTATTTTTCTTATGACCAGAGAGATAGATGGCAGGACGTGGTAGACCTCGTACCAGGAGAGCTAGCCAGGCAAAGTCACAGCAGACTCCATCAGAGCAGCAGCCAGCTCAGTCCGAGCCTCAGCAGGCTCCACCCGAGCCGCAGCAGGCTCCTCAGTATTTGGTGGACATCATGGATCCTCTTATTGCCCGGATGACAGCCATTGAGGAGTTGGTGACGACTCATATAACACCACGGACACCACCACCACCGGTAGCTCAGCTGCAGGGGATACCTACCGTTCCTATCAGAGAGACCCCCAGAGGTCACGCCTGCAACCATTCCTCTAGCAATCCCAGATAGAGCCACAGAGCAGGAGGCTTGGCTTCATATGGTGAAGAGATACCAGAAGATGAGGGCACCAGAGTTCCAGGGGTCACCAGACCCTCTTGCAGTCCATAAGTGGAAGGAGGATGTGAGCAATATTCTCGACATACTCGGTGTAGATTCAGTTCAGAAGCAGAGACTGGCATCCTACAGTCTGAAGGAAGATGCCGGGAGATGGTACCGACTTCAGTTTACCCCAGAGCAGAGGATGACCCTCACCTGGGAGGACTTCATATACTTCTTTGATGGGCAGTACATTTCTTCTGCAGCACGGACTGGGAAGGAGCTTGAGTTGTCCCGGTTGACTCAGGGGGACATGACAGTTGCAGACTTTGAGAACAGGTTTATAGAGTTACTACATTTCACGGGCATGTGGCAGACGGGAGAGCGTCAGGCTCAGATGTTCTTAGCAGGGCTTCGCCCTAATCTTCGACGGTACCTTGTGTCAAGGAGGTTTTATTCAGTTAGGGAGGTAGCTGAGGCTACCACTTCTCAGGAGATTAAGACTACTATGTTCCAGAAGGATAAGGAAGGGAAGGTCAAGACAGGACAGAGTGGGGATAAGAGCAAGAACAAAAGACCTTTTTCTGGACAGCAGCAGCAGCAGCAGGGCCCTTATAAAAGGGGACCCCAA
The DNA here is from genome assembly GCA_022839385.1 of Asparagus kiusianus. Classification (NCBI taxonomy): domain Eukaryota; kingdom Viridiplantae; phylum Streptophyta; class Magnoliopsida; order Asparagales; family Asparagaceae; genus Asparagus; species Asparagus kiusianus. Next base: position 310,762 of record BQKN01065711.1, on the reverse strand, counting down.
CAGGATCAGAGAGCGCATCAGCAGCGCAAGTTCCAGGGATCTTGTTTTAATTGTCACAAGGTTGGGCATAAGGCATCAGAATGTCGTAACACACCAGCAGGAGCCCAGTAGGGCAAGGGCCCGAACCAGCAGTAGCAGCGCCAGTAGGGCAGAGGTCAGGGCCAGCAGAACAGGCTTGAGGCACCGCCAGCAGCTCAGAGGACTGAGGGACAGATTCGAGCAGTTCAGGAGGTTCCTCAAGGGCAGATTGCCCCATATTCTCCATCTCCAGTAGTAGAGCAGTCTTCAGGCACAAGCAGGGTATATGCAGTAGTTCCCCGTGATCATGGAGCCAGCGGAGCCGTAGTGGAGGATAGTTCTTTGTGAATTCCTTTCCCGCCAATATTCTTTTCGATTCGGGAGCTTCGCATTCTTTCATCTCGCATGCATTTATGGATAGACTCCAGCTCATGGCTCAGCCTCTAGACACCCCTTTATCAGTTTCCACCCCTTTAGGTGAGGTATCGCTTTTGGAGAGCGTTTGTAGGAGGTGTACCGTCAGTTTGGACGAGTCAGAGTTCATAGTTGATTTGATAGTATTGCATATGTCCGAGTTCGATGTCATCCTTGGTATGGATTGATTGTCTTCCTACTATATTAGTATTGACTGCTTTGCGAAGACAGTCAAGTTGCGAGCGTCCGACGGGTCCGAGATGATTGTAGCCACCTCTCAGGGCAACCGATTTGCGGAGTCATTTCTGGCGTACATCGAGGAGGTGATGCGACGGGATCAGGGTGCCAAGTTATTGGAGACTAGAGTTGTCTCGGATTTTCAGGATGTCTTTCAGGACATACCTGGGTTACCTCCTGTGAGAGAGGTTGAGTTCTGTATTGAGTTGCAGCCAGGCACAGCCCCGATATCCCGCGCACCCTATCGCATGGCACCAGCTGAGATGAGGGAGCTTCAGACCTAGTTGGACGAGTTACTAGCTCAGGGTTTTATTCACCGGAGTCATTCTCTGTGGGGCGCGCCGGTCCTCTTCGTGAAGAAAAAGGATGGTAGTATGAGGCTATGCATAGATTATAGAGAGTTGAACAAGATCACTATCCGGAATAGGTACCCACTACCTAGGATTGATAACTTGTTTGACCAGTTGCAGGGAGTGCAGTATTTCTCGAAGATTGATCTTCGTTCTGGCTATCATCAACTGCAGGTTCGGGAGATGGATATTCCCAAGACCGCTTTTTTTACTCGATATGGGTCCTTCGAGTTCTTGGTCATGCCATTTGGATTGACCAATGCACCCGCGGTATTCATGGATTTGATGAACCGGGTTTTCCGTCCCTTCTTAGATCAGTTTGTGATCATTTTCATCGATGATATACTCATTTACTCGAGATCAGAGGCAGAACACGAGGAGCATCTGCGAGTAGCTTTGAAGACTCTTCAGGATCACCAGTTGTATGCTAAGTTCAGTAAGTGTGAGTTTTGGCTTTCAGAAGTTAGATTTCTTGGCCATGTTATCAGTCGAGAGGGTATAGCAGTGGATCCGGCTAAGGTCACAGCAGTTCTTGATTGGAAGCCACCGAAGACGGTGACAGAGATTCATAACTTTTTGGGTTTGGCTGGTTACTACAGGAAGTTCATTCAGGACTTCTCAAAGATTTCGATGCCGATTACACGCCTTACGAAGAAGGGTGTACAGTTCATATGGAGCATGGAGTGCCAGAAGGCCTTTGATATTTTGAAGGTTAAGTTGACTACAGCGCCGGTTCTGACTTTTCCGAGCAGCGACAGGACATTTGTTGTGTATACAGATGCATCATTGGCAGGCTTGGGAGGCATATTGATGCAGATTCAGAGGGTAGTAGCCTATATCTCACGGTAGTTGAGGGTGCATGAGCAGAACTATCCCACCCATGACTTGGAGTTAGCAGCGGTGGTATTTGCACTGAAGTCATGGAGGCGCTACCTATATGGAGTGCAGTTTGAGTTGTTCACAGACCACCAGAGTCTGAAGTACCTCTTTTCCCAGAAGGAACTCAACCAGAGACAGAGGAGATGGATTAAGTTTATTAAGGACTATGAGTTCGCGATCCAGTATCATCCGGGGAAGGCGAATGTCGTGGTAGATGCTTTAAACAGGAAGCGTCGACATCGGGTTTCGGTTTTGAGGTGTTCGCTGCATCGGGATCTTATCACTCTTAGCCAGTTTGACTTCAGACCTGAGGTTGGTGGTACCAGTGCATTCTTGGGAGCTTTGTCAGTGTAGCCATCTTGGAGTGACAGGTTTGTCAGAGCTCAGTTGGAAGACTCTTGAATTCAAATCCGTAAGGAGGAGATCTCCAAAGAGCCTAAGGTGGACTGGACCATTAGAGCAGATGGAGGATTGCGGATGGAGGGTAGACTGGTTATGCCAACCAGTGCCAAGCTGAAGAGGGAGTTATTTGATGAGGCGCACCATACTTGGTACACAGTACATCCAGGGACTACCAAGATGTACAAGGACCTGAAGAGACGTTTCTGGTGGAGTGGTATGCGGAGAGAGATTGCAGAGTATGTAGCTAGATGTTTTACCTGTCAGCAGGTGAAGGCAGAACATCAGAGACCGGCAGGGACACTTCAGCCTTTACCCATTCCAGAGTGGAAGTAGGTAGTTATTTCTATGGACTTTATAGTGGGGTTGCCGAAGTCGAAGAAGGGGAATGATTCTGTTTGGGTGATAGTGGACCGATTGACGAAGTCAGCACATTTTATTCCGGTGAGGACCACTTATACAGCCGAGACTTATGCGAGGATCTTCATTCGGGAGATAGTTTGACTTCACGGAATTCCAGACACGATCGTGTCGGATCGAGGATCGGTTTTTACTTCACATTTTTGGAGGAGTTTCCAGGACTCATTTGGCAGTACGCTATCTTATAGCAGTGTATTCCACCCCCAGACGGATGGCCAGACGGAGAGGGTGAATCAGGTATTGGAGGACATGTTGCGAGCATGTGTCATTGACTTCCAAGGTAGTTGGGAGGATCATATTCCATTGGTAGAATTCGCTTATAACAATAGTTATCAGGCGATGATCGGTATGGCTCCATATGAGGCATTGTATGGGAGGCCCTGTAGATCGCCGATATGTTGGGCAGAGCCAGAGAACAGCTTGATGCTTGGGCCAGAGCTAGTGAGGCAGACTACCGAGAAGGTAGCATTGATCAGGGAACAGATTCTAGCCGCTCAGAGTCGGCGGAAGAGCTATGCAGATAAGAGGCGAAGGCCCTTGGAGTTTTAGGTTGGAGACTCAGTTATGCTGAAGGTATCACCTATAAAAGGCGTGCAACGATTCGGGAGGCGAAGGAAGCTTGCGCCGAGATATATTGGACCATTTCAGATTTTGGAGCGCATTGGAGTTGTGTCATACAGACTAGATCTTCCAGCATCGATGTCTAGTATACACAATGTTTTTCATGTTTCTATGCTCAAGAAACACTTGCATGATGAAGAGCAGAAGCGAGTATTGGATGCACCAGAGATTGAGCTTCAGGAGGATTTGACTACTATTGAGATTCCGGTTTGTACACTTTCCAGGGAGGACAAGAGATTCGGGAATAAAGTGATTCCCTTAGTGAAAGTTCAGTGGAACCGAGGAGGCATTGAGGAAATTTCTTGGGAGCACGAAGAGGACATGCGTCGCGACTACCCACACTTGGTTGAGCAGGTAAATTGATTCCTATTATGTTATACATCTTACTTCATGTTTATATCTTTGGTTATGTTTACATTTAACGCTAGAATGATGATATTTTCTCTTAATTTTTAATCTTTTGGAACACAAGGTATATGTATGGGGGGGTTCCTTGTTTGGATTTTTCGCCCGATATACTAGTTCCACTAGATTAGGATTTGAGCAGGAATATTATCATTTTAGATCGTTAAGTATAAATATCTCTATATGTTATCTAGAACTTCATATTTGAGGTTCGTATAAATTCCGAATTTTGAGGATGAAATTCTTTTATGGGGGGAAGAATGTAAAACCCCGAAATTTCTATAATGAATATATGTGAATTATTAGTAGTAAATAATTTTTGTTGTGATAGATAATCATATATATATTAGAGGAATGTGATTAACAGTGTTTGAGAACCTCCACAAGTGCTTCCATGTGAGAGATATCGAGTCATATGTCCAGCATGTAAATTTTTCGAGCAGCAGACATTCTTTGGGCTGCGTGGTCGACCGCGGCGGTCGACCGTGACGGTCGACCGCATCGGTCGACCTTACAGCGGTCAGGCTGTTTTCTGAGTTCGGGTTCAAACGGGTTTCGGGTCGGGTTTGTGAGTTGGTATATAAGCTAATGTGCCCGAGAGAGCCTCTCTCAGATCTGAAACCAAAACCCTAGCCCCCCTCTCTTCCCTAAAACCCTTTTTCTCTTTGCTTGGTGATTTGGGAGGAGTTCTTGAGGATTTTCAGCGGGATTGTTGGATTTCAGCGAAGGGGATCAACCTCCTGCAGATCTAGGGATTCATTTCTCACCAAAGGCGAGTAACTTCTCGCCCAACTCCATCCCCCTTTTTGTTTTCATGTCAAAACTTGAGTTTGTATTTGGTTTTATTGAGCCAAATTCGTATTTTTGAATAGCTAATAGATCATTATGGCATATAATATGAGATTCAGGTTTTCCTTATTCTAAAAGCGCACCAATGAATTTTATTATAGAGGTCTAGATCTGAATACATTTTAAAAGGAGAAATTTTTTGTTTTTATTGTTTTAACTATACATAGATCATGTTTAGTTATGTTTGGGATCTTGGTAATGATTTCTAAATGTGTAAACTTTCTTTATTTATCTGTTATATGACAAATTTAAATATACTATGTTGCTGTTTAACTCAAGAGAGAAAAATTGACCGGTTTCGAAGCTGACAGAAAACCCAGATCTGGGTTCTGTCTGCCTCGCGGTCGACCGCATCGGTCGACCGCTGGACGCGCAGCGAGGGCAGAGCACGTCTGCTCTCTACGCGGTCGACCGGGGCGGTCGACCGCGACATCTTGGCGGTCGACCGCACCGGTCGACCATGAGCATATACGCTGAACAGTGGAGTTCATCTCCGTGTGCGGTCGACCGGTGCGGTCGACCGCCGCACAGTATTGTGCAGAATTTGTTTTTGCTGAATGTTTCATGTGTCCGATGGATTCCCTCGACTATCTGATACTAGTGTTCACTGTTGCCATAGATCTAAGCATGATAGATGACCTGAGGGCACCAAATTTAGAATGTATACGTCGAGACGCGTGTGAAATTTGTATATGTATATTTTCTTCATTTATATCATCGATAATCACTATTTGGTCCATGTGTTAGGAAAACTGTATTAAATTCAGTCCTCGTGTTAGACTATAATCCATTAAAGTCCTCGTGTTGGACTATAATCCATTAAAGTCTTCGTGTTGGACTATAATCCATTTCAGACCTCGTGTGGACATTTACCCACTTGACCATGTGTTGACCATTTGTTTAGTTATGAGTATGACACTCGTCTGAATCAGGGCATGACACTTATGAAATTTTGGACCTTTGGCACTTATTTGGTTATGACAGGATACAGTAGTTTATGTTCTGAGATGGGTTGCATTTCTCTTTATTATTGTTTCTGTATTAGACTTTGGGTTTGGTATTTAGAGATTTACAATTTGAGATATAAGGTATATACATGAGGGTTTCCTTGTTTGGATTATTTCGCTCGACGTACCTATGCTTGTGTTGTAAATTTCTAAATACTAAAATCCCTTTTTAGTTAAGATTTATGAATTTGAGACTTATTATGTATTAACTGTATTTTCTTATGCAACGAGCCCTTTTCCCTTAGGGTTGGTTGTGATGTTGCTCGCTAGCGCTTTAACGCTCGTTGCCCCTCCCCATTTCAGGTAACGAGCCATGAGCCCGGAGAGTCACAGGTTGATGGCGACACACTTTAGTGTTCAGCTGTTTAGTTATGCTTATGTTGGAGCTCCACTATAGATTTTGTTAGATATTTGAGAGTATTGTTCTAGAAGTTGTAAAGGCTGTGTGCCTTATTTCCTTCTTGTCAGATATTTGTATTTGAGACTTGTTGAGTACTCCAGTTTATTTATTCAGACATTGACTATGTATTTCCATTTATTGGATGATGAGATATTTATTTGATCATTATCATTTCATCAGTCCTTCGTGTATTATCTTTTACTTGCTTTTTGTACCTACACCTGTTATTGACTCTACTAGATAGATGTTAATTGTGATGGTGAAACATGTTGTTGCACGGTATGGTGCATGGCAGGTTTGATATTCTTGATTTCACCTTGGACTGTAGCCTTGTGTGAACCCAGGGCATCACAAAATCTCAGCAGGTGCCATACGATAAGGTGCATGTGATATTGGTGTTATGCCCGATTGTAACTCTATGCAGAACTCAACATCTCACTAGAGGCAGTCTAGGTATGTCCTGAAAGACATCCTGATACTCTAAAATGACTCTGATCTCAAATAGAAAGGCACCCTCATCCCATTGCAATACCTCCTCGATGTATGCTAGAAATAACTCTACAAACAGGTTCCCTTGTGAGGTTACTACGACCAACTCAGTCTCATCGGACGCTCGCAAACTGACTATTTTTGCAAAGTAGTCGATACTAATATGGTAGGAAGATAACCAATCCATACCAAGAATCACATTAAACTCAGCATATGATTTATATATTTATATATGTCATAATTAGTATTTTTATATACACCTAACCCCTTCCCCCTGGGGGGCGATGGAGACGCTATCGCTAGCGCTTAGACGTTTGTTGTTTCCATTTTTTCAGACAGCGAGTCAAGGGTTCGGAGAGCCGCAGGTTGACAGGGACTCAACATAGATTTTCATCATTTATAGATAGTTAGTTAGTGATCTACAGTAGTCTATTATATTTTGTTTTAACTCATTTAGATGTGTTTCATTTTGGAGGCTGAGTACTTATGTACCTTTCAGTTGACTCTTATGTGTTAGAGATACATTATTTTCATTTTAGTTTATCAGATGTACTTTTTTTTCTCCTGTTGGAACATATTGATACTGTTAGATGTCTTTTATCTACATTGTGTTCCATATATTTTCATCTTTGTTGTATCTGCTTGTACCCACTCTATTTTAATACTTTGTTTCTGCTAGAGTGATAGTAATTGTGATAGTGAAATATGTTTATACATGATGGAGGGTGTGTGATAGGTTTAACATCTTTGGGTTTAACTTGAACTATAGCCATGTATGAAAGCAGGGGCGTCACAGCCCCAGATGGGAGAGTTTTATAACATCCCTAAAATATCGAGCATTTGAGTGCTCAATCTATGTAGAGATCCTAAGCCCTTTGTGCTTCTTCACAAGGTAAACCCAGGGCACTTCCACCATATAGTTGACTCCCACAGTCATCTTTCGACCATCATGACTATACTAAAGACCCATGCGTCTACATAACACCTGGGCACCCAACCTTAGGGTTGTCATACTATTAGTTGCCCTCAGGGCGGGTCTCTGTAGGGAGAAAGACCTAGTCAACTTTAGCAAGTCCTAGGCACAGTCTCAGGGTTGTAAAAGACCTAATAAACTTCAGTAAGTTCTAGATATCCAACCTCGGTTGGATATTAAGCCCTTGGTTCCCTTTTAGGAATAAACCCAAGACACTAACCATATTATCGACTCCCATAGTTATCTTTTGACCATCATGGCTATACTAAAAACCTAGGCATCTACATAAGACCTGGGCACCCAACCTCAGGGTTGTCATACTACTTAGTTGCCCTCAGTGCGGCTCTTTGTAGGGCAAAATACCTAGTCGACTTCAGCAAGTCCTAGGCATAGCTTTAGGGTTATAAAAGACCTAGTCAACTTCAGTGAGTTGTAGGCATCCAAACTCGGTTGGATATTAAGCCATTGGTACCTTTTCAAGAATAAACCCAAGGCACTAATCATATGATCGACTCCCACAGTTGCCTCTTGACTATTATGGGGATCCTAAAGATCCAGGCGTCTATGTAAGACCTGGGCACCCAATCTCATGGTTGTCATTTTACCTGATTGCCATCAAGACGACCCTCTGTAGGGTGAAAGACCTAGTCGACTTTAGTAAGTCGTAGGCACAACCTCAGGGTTATTAAAGATCTAGTCAACTTCAGTAAGTTCTAGGCATTCAAATTCGGTTGGATATTAAGCCATTAGTACCTTTTTAGAAATAAACCTAAGGCACTAACCCTATGGTCGACTCTCACAGTCACTTCTCGACCATTATAGGGATATTGAAGACCCAAGCGTCTATATAAGACCTGGGCACCTAACCTCAAGGTTGTCATTTTTATCTAAATACCATCAGGGCGGCCCTATGTAGGACAAAAGACCTAGTCGACTTCAGCAAGTCCTAGGTACAGCCTCAGGGTTGTGAAAGACCTAGTCAACTTTAGTAAATTCTAAGCACTCAACTTTGATTGAATTCAAAGACCTTGGTGCCTCTTCTCAGGTTAAACCTAAGGCACTCACCATATGGTCGACTTCTACATTCACCTCTTAACCATCATGGCTATATTGAAGACCTGGGCATTTACATAAGTCCTAAGCATTCAACCTCAGGGTTGTCATTCTACCGAGCAGACATTGGTGTTATTTTAAATGAACCCAAGGCCGGAGCTTAAGTGTTTGAATGTCCTCAACAATACAACTTTGACAACACAATTTGCCAAGTCTTTGTCGGCTGAACGTCCGGTAGGTATATTAGAGGATGTACCTATCCAGGTTGGTAAATTCTACATTCCGGTTGATTTTGTTATTCTTGAAATTGAGGAGGATTCTCAAATCCCTATTATATTGGGAAGACCTTTCCTTGCTACTGCTGGAACGGTAATTGATGTGAAGAATAGAAAGCTCTCTCCCAATATAGGGGATGAAAAGGTGAATTTTGACTTGTTTTCTGCTATGAAATTTCCACTAATTGATGATACTTGCTACATGATTGATACAATTGATATGGTGGTTAGAGAAGACTTTATTAGATGCATCTCAAGTGATCCACTTGAGAAATGCTTAGTAGAGAATAGGGCACCAGTTGACGATGATCAGGAAATAACTTCCTATGTTACGATACTGGATGAAAGCCCAACCTACACCAAAACTACCTATAGCAAAGGACATGATGCAGTGGTTGAAACTACAAAAGAGTTGAATGCACAGGTTGTGTCTGTGGACACAACCGTGTCAAAAAACAGCAGAAACAGCCCAGAACAGGTTTGTGAAGGAAAAACTGCACCCAAGGTAGAACTAAAACCACTCCCCTCCTCGCTCATGTATGAATTCTTGGACGCCAATGGTGAATACCCTGTAATTGTTAATGTTGATTTAAATCACCGGGAAGTTGAGAAATTGCTTAAGGTTCTAAGGTTGCATAGGGATGCGATAGGTTATTCCATAGACGATATTAACGGCATTAATCCATCCATTTGCATGCATCGAATTTTTCTAGAAGAAGGGTACAAAACTTCCATTGAACATCAAAGAAGGCTAAACCCGTACATGAAAGAGGTCGTCAGGAAAGAGGTGCTGAAACTACTTGATGCGGGGATCATCTATCCTATCTCAGATAGCGAATGGGTGAGCCTGGTTCAAGTAGTACCTAAAAAGGAATGTATGACCATTGACAAAAATGAAAAAATGAGCTAATCCCCACTAGAACGGTCACCGGTTGGCGCATGTGCATTGATTATCGAAAACTTAATAAAGCTACCAGTAAAGATCATTTTCCCCTCCCTTTTATCGATCAAATGTTAGAGAGGCTGGCTAGGCATTCTTATTTCTGTTATCTAGATGGGTATTCCAGATTCTTTCAAATCCCAATTCATCCTAGCGATCAAGAGAATACAACATTTACATGTCCATATGGCACTTTTGCTTATAGGAGAATGTCATTTGGCCTATGTAACGCCCCTGCCACTTTTCAAAGATGCATGATGGCCATATTTTCTGATTTTATTAAGAACATTATGGAGGTCTTTATGGATGATTTTTCAGTCTATGGAATTTCTTTTGATGACTGTTTACATAACCTTGCTAAGGTCTTAAAAAGATGTAAAGAAATGAACCTTGTGTTAAATTGGGAGAAGTGCCATTTTATGGTACAAGAAGGAATTGTTTTGGATCATTTAATTTCTAATCGGGGTATTAAAGTGGATAGAGCTAAAATTGATATCATTGCTAAGATGCCACCACCGAATAATGTAAAAGGAGTTAGGAGCTTTCTAGGCCATGTCGGGTTCTTTAGGCGTTTCATTAAAGATTTTTCTAAGATTGTCAAACCCTTAACTCGCTTGCTTATAAAAGATGTTCCCTTTGCATTTGATCAATCTTGTTTTGATGCTTTTGACAGGTTAAAGGAAGCTTTGACAACTGCTCCAGTTATAAGACCACCTGATTGGAGCATTCCATTCGAGATTATGTGTGACGCAAGTGACTATGCTATCAGGGCTGTTCTTGGGCAAAGGAAAGAAGGAAAAATATACGTCATATACTATGTCAGTAGAACAATGGATGAAGCTCAGATGAACTATGTGACAACAGAAAAAGAACTCCTAGCCGTAGTGTTTGCCTTGGATAAATTTCGATCATACCTTGTTAGGTCGAAGGTCATAGTATTCATAGATCACGCTGCTTTGAAGTACCTCTTGGCTAAAAAGGATGCAAAACCATGACTGCTAAGGTGGATTCTCTTATTACAGGAGTTTGATCTCGAGATAAAAGAAAAGAAAGGCACCGACAATGTGGTAGCTGATCATCTCTCTAGGCTTAGGCAAGAAATGGATCAAGGAGAAGGTGAAAAGGATCCATTTGATGATTCATTCCCAGATGACAACCTGTTTGCTGTTACAAGTCTTCAAGCCCCTTGGTTCGCTGATTTTATGAACTATATTGCCTGTGGGGTGTTACCACCTGAATTGTTCTATCAACAACGCAAGAAGTTCCTATCGGATGTCAAGCACTATTATTGGGATGAACCCTTTCTTTATAAGCGTTGTGTAGATGAAGTATTTAGAAGATGCCTGCCTGAAGAGGAGGTATTAGATGTCATATTCCACTGCCACTCTTCACCATACGGAGGTCATGCAAGCACCACCAAGACCGTGGCGAAAGTATTGCAATCTGGGTTCTATTGGCCTTCACTTTTCAAGGATGTGAGACATTTCACGCTTAGTTATGATCATTGTTAACGGACAGGAAACATCTCACGAAGGAATGAGATGCCACTAAATAACATTTTTGAAGTCGAACTCTTTGACGTGTGGGGGATTGACTTCATGGGACCTTTTCTACCATCATGCAATAACAAGTATATATTAGTAGCAGTGGATTACGTGTCAAAATAGGCTGAAGCTTTAGCATCCCCAACAAATGATGTGAAAGTGGTAGTCAAACTATTTCAAAATCGGTTTGGTGTCCCAAGAGCTGTAATCAGTGATGGAGGATCTCACTTTACAAACAGGGTCCTAAGTACACTTTTGAGGAAGTACGGAGTAACTCACAAAATGGCTACACCGTATCATCCACAAACAAGTGGCCAATTGGAGATCACTAATCGGGAAATCAAAGGAATCTTGGAGAAGACAGTGTCTCGTTCAAGAAAAGATTGGTCTATGAAGCTAGATGCTGTTCTTTGGGCATATCGGATAGCTTATAAGACCCCTATAGGTATGACACCATTCAGGTTGGTCTATAGAAAATCATGTCATTTACCAGTTGAAGTGGAACATAAGGCACATTGGGTTATCAAGAACATTCATTTAGATTTAAAAGAAGCAGGGGGACAGAGAAAGCTTCAACCAAATAAACTCGATGAATTAAGGTTGGATGCATATGAGAATGCCAAGATTTACAAAGAAATAACAAAGAAGTGGCATGATCAACACATCATTCGTAAAGAATTTACAGAAGGGGACTTGGTGTTTCCGGTAAAAGTTGCTGTTTTCATTGATGTTCTCTTTTTCGAGATCTGTTACAACTTTGAGCGTTACAACAGGATAAAATGAAAACAAAAGGGTTACAACTTTAACGAAAATAAACACGAGATCCCGTTTTGGTACGGTCTCGCTTGCGTGGGTTGTTGGCCTGTGACGGGGACGTTGATATCCGTGGACCGCCGACTCTTCAAGATCCTTTCCGGGAAAATCCGGCAGAGTTTCGTCTATCCGCAGAGGGATATAGAAACAGAACTTCGTCGATCCGCGTGAGATCTAGAAGTTTAAAGCGTATATCTCGGCTAACGCGAGATAATAGCTCTTCACAGTGTCGCCTGCGAAGGGCAACACCAAGGAACAGAAGGGGGTGAATGAAGGGTGCTGATGAAGAACGCCTTACTCCGTGCTCTGGCAGGGCTTCGCCACTATCTTGCAGACTCTGACTCCTCACTTCGGCAGGGCTTCGCCGCTCTCTTGCAGAACAATCCTTGGCTAAGATAATTCAGCCTTGAATTGAGAGCAAAAATCAAGAGCCCTTCACAAAGGAGGCCAAGGGGGCTATTTATAGCCACAAGGAGAGGGGGGGGGCTGATGTGAGACACCCCAAGACACCCCTAGGGTGTCTCGGCCTGGCTGAGACACCCCTGGGGTGTCTTGGCTTTGCCAAGACACCCCTCGGGTGTCTCGGGCCTGCCGAGGCCCATTTGGGTGTCCCAACGCAGTCCGAGGCTGTGTCGTTGTTCTGCCGTTGTCCTGCCGTTGACTTGCCGTTAACTTTTCGTCCGAACTCGGATTTGAGTGATTTCGGATGCGTTGGAATCGTGACGGCGAGCCCTGTAGGTCCCAATGGTTGGATTATCCATGGGGTGATCGGGGCACAGCGGGCGTTGGTCCAATTGCGGTGATCGCGGGGTTTTCGGTCAACCCGTATCCTCGTGATTCTGACATTCTGTCGGATCACGTCATCCGTCGGTTTGCTTCAATTGCTCACCGGCGTCATTTGAGCTCTTGTGAACTGGGTAACGTCGTCCGATCGTCGATCGTTAATACCGAGCTGTGAGTGGGGACCTATCGGCAATTTTCGATGCCTACAGATACCCCCTCCAAAGTGTTTCGGACTCGTTTCTTTTATAGAAGAGACCGGAATACTTTGGATATGATTGGTCCAGCCTTCAGTCGGCCTAAGGGACCTGTAGTTCGCTTCAACTCTCGGCTCCTTCGATCTTCGGTTTATCCGGTGCTTTGTCGAATAACCGAAGTTGTTCCGGCGCTGCGTTTATCGCCTGGCCGTCGTCGGAGTCTCGAGTCTACAGCTGATGAGTTGAGTTTGGCTCGTGTCATTGAGTTGACTTTTGAACTTGCTATCCCCGTCACATCGTGTTGACTTGAGGGTTTTGGTTGACTTTTTGACGCAACGCGCTGTCCGGCGTTGACCTAAGGTTACGCGTTGACCGGCGTCCGCCTTAGGGTTTTGGAACCGCATGGGTTGACTTTTGTCGTCACGTGTTGACTTTCGTCGTCACGTGTTGACTTTTGTCGCAACGCGCTGTCCGGCGTTGTCCTAAGGTTACGCGTTGACCGGCGTCCGCCTTAGGGTTTTGGAACCGCTTGGGTTGACTTTTGTCGACACGTGTTGACTTTCGTCGCCACGTGTTGACTTTTGTC
>BQKN01065711.1:248089-297103 GCA_022839385.1 Asparagus kiusianus | reverse complement strand
TTTTGTCGACACGTGTTGACTTTCGTCGCCACGTGTTGACTTTTGTCACAACGCGTTGTCCAGCGTTGACCTAGGGCTACGCGTTGACCGGCGTCCGCCTTAGGGTTTTGGAATTGCCGCGCATTGTTTTGTGGAATTCATCCGTATTTTCAACCATCGGCGAAGAATGGATATTTTCAGAGATATCGAGGGGTCGAAAAATCATTCGGGGAGTCAAAACATCGCACAGGGGGGTTAAAAGACCGTCTAGGAGGTCAAATCCCGGGCGAAACACCCCGGGGTGTCTCGGCAATGCCGAGGCACCCATGGGGTGTCTCGGCAATGCCGAGACACCCTTGGGGGTGTCTCGGCAATGCCGAGACACTCCTAGGGGTGTTTCACCCCTAGTGGTCCCTCCCTCTTCTTGTTTTGTCATTTTCCCTCTTTTGTTTATGGTGCATGGTCCCCCCCTCCTTTAATTTGAATTTCAAGAGAGAAAAGTCCCCCCTTTTTGGCTCCCAAAACCGAATTTCCCCCCTCTCTTTCTCATTTTTGGTTTTTGGTCTTCTTCTTCCCCAAGCCAACTTCCTCCATTGTTTGCCTTCAAGCATCCATCACCTCCTCAAGAGGAGCTCGGATTTTTGAACAAGCTTTATTGGCCGAAAGCTTTCTTCTCCAACTAGGGTCCTTTCCTCCATTTTCAAGCTCAAAGGGAAACCTCTTTGATTTGGTAAGCTCCTCTTCACAATCCTCTTATCTTCTTGTAAAAATTGCACCTTTATGTTTACAATAGATAGGGGTTGTGTATGCAATATGTTCTTTGGGGGTTTTATTGCAAAAAAACCGAAACTTGGGGGGTTTATTGTAAAACCAAAACTATAGGGGCTTATTTGCAAAATTCGTGGGATTTTTATGCAATGACGGGACTGAAATTTGGGGTTTAGATTAATGCTCATTTGATAAAGGATTGTGGGGGTGCTTTATGCAAAAGGGTTAAGGAATGGTTTGAGGGGGTTATGTGCAAAATAGCCCATATAATTTTTGGGGGTCTAATTTGCAAAAAGGCCACGAATTTGGGGCTGAAATCCAAAGTGTTTAAACCCCAAGCTCCTGATCAAATTTCTGGTAAAGGCATGTGGATGCAAAACCAAAAGTTCGAGGAGGGGCTTTTATGTAAAATTGACCAAATTCTGCAAAAGGGCTTATTTGCAAAATTTGATCAGAATTATAGGGTACCGGGATGTTAGATGATCAAGTATAATAACCACGACCCGAGTCACACGTGTCCTTGACCTGAATTTGGCCTTGAGCACGGGGGGTATTTTGGGTATTTCACCAAAATTTATCGCGAAACGACGATTATCGTTTTGCGTGCACGAAATTCGTAGGTTTAATTAGATTTTAACTGTAAATTCCTATTTGTTTATAGGATTTCAAGTCCAAGTGCTTAATTTCCCCTTTTTCGATATTTCGTGTATATATATTGTACCTGATGTACTGCTCTTCACTGCAGATTTGCGATGTCTCCCCGTCAATCTCGACCTTCCGGGAGTCACTCTCGCTCGCCGCATAGCGAGGAGGAGGCTCCTACGACATTGTCCCCAGCGACCTCATTCTTCGGGGGTGAGAATCTTACATCTTTTGTATCCCGGATTGACATCTCGCGGGTCATGATGGAAGAACCGATACCCCTCCCACGGGGGTTAAGGTTTCAGACTTGTGTTGCTTAGCCAATTCAAGTCTTTGGGTATATTGGGGCGATCTCGTGTTGCCTTACACCTTATAGGTCGGTATACATTATCACGTGATTCACGTGACGGCGTATACCGTCCTCCCGGTGTAGGGCACTCGAAGTCGTCTTCACCAATTATCCCGTGAACAATCTCATTTTGCTTTTATGAGATAAGTGTTTTGACGCTTTCGCTCCATTGCAGTCGATTTTCCTGGTGGTAGCTTCCCTGCCCATGCGAACACCGGTTGTAGCCGCGAGGTCTTCTCTTCGGCTTTTGCTAGGCCAACGGTTGATCCGTTCCCGCAGTTTGACGGGGATCGTTCAGACGAGTCCAGTCGCCTGATGCGGGATGGGGGGCGCCACTGTTTACGCCAGCTCCTCACCGACGCTACTTTTACCGCGGATGCTATGTCCACCCAGGCTTTGAAGAAGCCGGCTTTCTTGTTCGGGGATCATGTGGAGGATCCCGACATATTGACTCTCCCAGAGGAGCATTGGTTAACTCTTGAGGAGAGTGCCCTTCTGTATATTCCTTCCATCCCTCGCCATTACTCCTTTACTCATCTGGAGGGGCAAGGTGTGGAGAGACGAATGTCTTGGAAGCTCACTGATGACGCTGTGCGGGTTCAGTGTGGGTACATTTCTCATGGAAAGACCCCTGGTTCCGGCGGATATCATCCTGTTCGTGGCCTACGACCCGGGATCATGGGTCTTGGCGCCGCACCCCCAGATGAGATGTTTACAGTTGCTTCTACAGTGAGGAATCGCTTGGCTCTCCTTGGGAGAAGGCTTCCTCACCCGGAGTACCGATGCTATGGTTGGGCTTCTTCTTTATCCAAGGGGTGGTGGCCCCGTATGACCGGCTACGTCTTGGGCCGTTGGGAGAAGATTCTGAAGAGCAGTGGCCTGTATATGCCTATACGGGCTACTATGTATGGACTCCCCGTCAGCTGCCGCCATTTCTTGGCATTGTTGGAGACGTACATGCCTGATAGCAACACCTTCCTGACTGGTGACGGAGAGTTGGGGTTGGCTCTCCACGAGATGCATCAGGTTTCTGGTCTTCCGATGGGAGATTACCCTTACCAGGAGTATTTCCCTTCGAACCAGCAGTTGTGGAGGTTGAAGCAGGATGATCCCGATATGTATGCCACTCTCTGGGACCTCACTTGTCATTATCATACCTCATTGACCCTGATTTCCCCCCCGGCGAAGACAAAGAGGAAGATTAGCTTGAAGCAGTTCGCCACTTATCTGTTCCCGAACTTGGAGGGTAGCTCTAGCGACCCTGTTCGCGAGCTAGATATTTTGACTGTCACTGCCGTTAACGAGTTGGTGGAGAAGAGCGGGGCCCAATCCTATACCCTTGCCAGCGCTGAGGGAGCTTTCCCCGCGGGGAGCAAGTTTCGCTCGTTCCTCCGCCGTGCGCAGAAGTCCATCGAGCCTAGGTCTCTGTTGGCAGGATATCTTGCTCTCTGGTTGAAGAAGTGTGTTGTTCCTCATCAGTCTTCGGATGCCTTACCTCTTGAGGTGCTTTTTCCCGCGGTTCAGTTAGCTTATGGGAGAGAGCTTTCTTTGCTCCCGGCGATGGTGGCCAGCATCCATTGCGGGCTTAGGAGCGTGGTCCGTAGCTTTACTCAGGTGGGTCCTGAGATATCTACCGAGCTTATCTGTCCTAAGGTCGAGCTTCCCTACGCATATCTGATGGCGTGGCTCGTTCTTCACCGTCCTGGACTGATGTCAGCGCCTAGTGCTGTTGATGTTCCTGTTCCATATCTGCAGCTGTTGGAGAAGAGTAGATGGCTCGGGAAGAAATTCGAGGACGTTCAGCAGGAGCTTCAAGTCCGCAAGGGCTGGGAGTTCTTTAAGTGCTTCCCTCAGTTTTCGGGCCGATATGGCGACGTGTTGATTGATGAGGAGAAGCCCCGGAGTAACCGCACCATTCTCGACATCGGCTGTTTTCGTTGGTTGATTAACATCCGTGTCGGGTATCTTGTCTTCCGGGTGAAGAACCGATGCTATATAGAGCCTTACCTCCCTTGCTGCTTTGCTCGTCAATTCGGCTATGACCAGCTATATATCGGGAACCCCAGCCGCGGTTTGAGGGTTGAGGGAGGACTAGTTGACGGCGTGCGAGCGTGGTTATGGACCATGGCGGACTGCACCGGGGCTCGCTTTGCTCTTCCCTCTTATAGGCGTAAGCCGATAATCACTTTTCTCAGCTGCAAGTGGCTCCTTTCTGCTTATGAATTCATAGGCGTGAAGAGCCTTTCAGAGTTGGAGTCCGATCACTCAGTGCAGGCCGCCATGATGGCTGCTCGTAAGGCTGAGATTGCTCGGAAGCAGAGGAAGAGGCGTGGTAAATCCTCCCTCTCCAGTAGAGATGATGCAGGGTCTCTCCCTATGGATGATGAGGTCGAGACTCCTGAGGGGGAGTCTGCGGATATAGACACCGACCAAGGAGAACTCGGTGCAGGTTTGTCATATACCCTTTGATTTCCTTTCTTGAATCCAGCTGGCATTTATGAATGTCATCATTTCAGGTAGGACCTCTGGTGATCATGAGCCACTTGCTTCTCACTTCACGGGCTCAGGGCCTGATGACCGAGCTACTATGAGTAGTAAGCCTGCGCATGATCGACCTGTGGGTTCCAGTAGAGCTGGTACTTTGAAGAGGAAAAAGACTGTTCCCAAGCCACCTAGGGATCGGCGTTCGTGTGGAGCGGGCTTGAACGACATTGCCGGTGGTGAGGAAGATAACACCTTTTGAATGCATTTTTGTTGCTTTGGGGTGATTTACCTTTGGGATTCATAATCGTGTTCTGGATTTCAGGGATCTTTGAAGAAGGTGAGCTTCCCCCGGCTCCGGCATTTCCTGGATCCGACCACATGGATTGCTTTATGCAAGAAATGTGCGACGCTCTTCATGATGGCTCCCTAGGCATTGACCTGAATATTGATCTTGAGCCGGTGAGCAGCGTCGATCCCACCATCCCATACTCAGGTATATCTCTATTCAAGGATATCCTTCTTAGGAATTCTGTGCTTTGCTTTCTCTTTTGTGCATCTCTCCAACCCTCTGGTTGTCTTGCAGATGCTGCCAGAGAAGAACTAGCTGAGGATGGAGTCTTTCCAGATGTAGGCTTTGGGGTACGGGAGCATGCTCCTGTTCCCGGCTTCTCGAGGCCCGATGCTGGATTACTGGCCGATATGTTGGCCGAACAGACTTCGGAAAGACCTATGAGACCACTCTTTGGGAGTGGTTCATTCACAGGTATATATCCGATCCCGTTTTTCCTTTCTTGCCTAAATTTCCATTTTGGCTAATAAGAAAGCTTAACTGTAGGACCAGGCGATGTGCCTGATGCTGCTACAGCTGCGGGCGTTTTTCCACCTCCACCGAGTAGTACGACTGACTTGCCCACGAGGGTTGATACACCCCCCATGACCACTCCTGTCGTGACTTCGGCTTCTGTCGGATCTCAACCCGAGGGGACTTCTGCCGGTATAGGTATGCCTCGAATTCCTCCTTCGGGTTTTCTGATTATTTTTGATAGTCCTTTAGCTTCTTGTATTGCTGCTTTCAGGACCTCGATCTTCTCTTTATGAGCATGTTCACGCTCTTTTGGTCGATACCGATCCAGACCGAGACGTTTTTCGTATGGACCTGGGATATTTTACGACCTTCTATAATGGCATGATCGAGAAGCTTCTTCACAGGGGATGTTGTTTCGATCAGTTCAGGCGTTCCTTCTCTCGTCACATGATGATGATGAGGGAGGAAGGACATCCGGAGCTGGCCGATTCTTTTATTGCTGAATTCGCTATCCTGGAGTCAGAGATCTCAGAGCTGAGGGAGCTGAAGGCTGGTGGAGCTTCCTCTTTTACATCCTCTCAGGTGGAGGATAGGTTGACGCAGTGGCGTGAACTGAGATCTTCCGTTGGCAGCGAGCTCCGATCACGTGAGCATACTGTCGGACAGCTGATGGCCGCTCTGACGAGGAAGGACACCAGTAGAGCCGAGTTGGTCAGCTCCCTAGATTCCACTCATGCAGAGATAGCTAGACTGAAGGAAGCCTTAGAACGTGCCGAGGAGTCTGCCGCTACTATTAGTGAGGACCTGGTTGGGTTGGAGCGTTCTCGTGACTGGACACTCGATAGGCTGGGATCAGCACAGGAGGGATTGATGAAGCTGCAACGCGAAGCCGCGGAGGTTATCAATAGTTCTGAAGATTCTGTCCGAGCTAGCCTGCAGGCGGAGTTCGAGCAGGACTATATGGACAGGCTCTCTGGTTTAGAGTCTCATATCCTTAGCCGTCGGTTGCCTTCGGGTTGACGGACTTGCTGTTGTATGCTTTTGGCTTGATCCTTTATGAGAGACTCTGTACTTGCTTCTTTTAACAGGATGTTTTGGTACACCCCCAGCCCTTAATATTATGACTTTGAATTCGTAAACTCTGTCATTCATCATTTTCTTTTTATGGAAAAAGGGCACTTTGCACCGCGTATTAGGCGATGACTTATCCCTACTTAGGGTTCGGGATAAAATTCCCCGTGCGTGTGAAGCCCGGATTATGGTGTTATTAATAACAACCTGCCACAATGTGGAATATGTGGGCTTTTGTCCCTTTTTACGGTTAAGGACTAACCGGCAATGCGTGTTAGGCACTGACTTTGGGATTTTTGGCAAACCCCCAGCCTTCAACGGGTTTGACTTGCCTTTACCGATTGCCGTTTGAATCGGGCTAGCATGCGAATTATCTAAATCCGTTCCGCATGTAACATTGTGCTAAGAAAATTGCTTCTCTTAGACTTACTGCTATGATATTGAATACATAGGCTTCATCTTTCTCACGGGAAAGATTACCCGGCAACGCCGGTCAAGCGTTGACTTCATCCCTGTCTTTTCTGAAAGCAAAGACAGAGGAAAAGGTGCTATGATTTTGAATACATAGACTTCGTCTTTCTCCCGGGAAAGACTACCTGGCAACACGTGTTAGGTGTTGACTTCATCTCTGTCTTTTCTAAAAGCAAAGACAGGGGAAAGTGGAGACTAGAAGTGAGATTTCCACTCCGAGAATCGAAAAGATTCGGATAATCCTAACTGTCGTAAGGTTTGATTATCGAATCGAAAGGTTCAAACGACCCTAACTGTCGTAAGGTTTGGTCATTTAACTCTGAAGAGGAAGAATTTCATATCCTATCTTCAGCAGGAAAGGAAACTCGAGGTGGGATCTCCACCCCCAGGATCCGACAGGTGAAACTAGGAGTGGGATCTCCACTCCGAGAATCGAAAAGACTCGGATAACCCTAACTGTCATAAGGTTTGATTATCGAATTGAAAGGTTCAAACGACCCTAACTGTTGTAAGGTTTGGTCATTTGATTCTGAAGAGGAAGAATTTTATATTCTATCTTCAGCAGGAAAGGAAACTCGAGGTGGGATCTCCACCCCCAGGATCCGAAAGGTGAAACTAGGAGTGGGATCTCCACTCCGAGAATCGAAAAGATTCGGATAACCCTAACTGTCGTAAGGTTTGATTATCGAATCGAAAGGTTCAAACGACCCTAACTGTCGTAAGGTTTGGTCATTCGATTTGAAATTGGACCTCTCGTTCATTGAAGGAATCGAGAAGGGATTTTGGTTGTGGTCCTAACTGTAGTAAGGTTTGACCAAGTGGGAAATTTGAGACGATCCTAACTGTAGAAAGGTTTGATCGATCGATTTGTGGACCTCTCGTTCTTTGGACGAATCGAGAGGGGAATTTGGCTTTGGTCCTAACTGTAGTAAGGTTTGACCAATCTGGAATTGTGTGGTGGAGACTATGAGTAGTCAAGAACCACTGAAAGTTTCGCGAGGGGAGATCAATCTATTGAATGATTAGATCTCACCTCAGCAAAAAAAATGCTTGTGAGAGTTAGATTCTGGCAAACAAGAATATTCGGAATTCGAATATTGATTTCTTGTTCATCAGCGACCGGGTTATCCCTAAGAATACCCCGATGTGGTATTCTTCCGGGAACTTCCCGGTACCTCAATTCTTCTGAGGATACTAAGGGTAGTATCTCTTCAGAAATTTGCCATTTATTGGCATCATGAGTCGGTCACCATCTTTGGTGACTAGACGATAGGCGCCATTCGAGTAAACTGTTTCTACTACGAACGGTCCTTCCCATTTGGGTTCAAATTTGCCTTTTTTCTTGGAGTTAAGGATCATAGGACGTCTTTCAGTTAAGACCAAATCCCCTTCCTTGAAACTCCTTTGTCGAACCTTTTTGTCGAAGGCTCGAGAAATTCTGGCTTAGTAAAACTCAATATGCTGCTGAGCTTCTAAGCGCTTTTCATCGAGCATCTCGAGTTCTTCGAGGCGCTTCTGATGCTGTTCTTCGGTCGTCATCTGGGTTGCGAGAGCGATCCGAAGAGATGGAATTTGAACTTCCAGAGGGAGAACGGCTTCACATCCATACACCAATGAGTATGGGGTGGCGCCGGTCGGTGTACGCACCGTGGTACGATAGGCCCATAGAGCTGCGCCGAGCTTATCATCCCAATCTCGCTTGTTATTCTTCACAAGCTTTGACAAGAGCTTTATGATAGTCTTGTTGAAGGCTTCAGCTAACCCGTTTACTGTGGGATTATAAGCTGTTGACGAGATGTCCTGAATTTTGAACTTTTCGCAGAACCTTATGAAGGCGTTGCTGATAAATTGAGGACCGTTGTCATGTATGATTCGTCTTGGAACACCATGCCGGTAGATGATATGGTGCTTGATGAATGCAATGACGTTGCTCGTCTTAACTTCTCTGAGTGGAACTGCTTCGGCCCATTTGGAGAAGTAATCAGTGATCGCCAGGATGAACCGATCGCCTTTGACTGAGGGAGGATTTATAGGACCAACAATGTCCATTCCCCAAGTCTCAAATGGCCACGACGTCACTGAAGGATGCAGGTGTTCCGGAGGTTGGTGCATGTAATTCGCGTGTACCTGACACGCGTGACACTTCCGGGCGTATACGATTGCCTCGTGCATCATGGAGGGCCAAAAGTATCCCATTCTCCTGATGCGATCATAGAGCTTGGGACCAGGTTGGTGCGCGCCGCACTCTCCTTCGTGTGCCTCTTTAAGCACTTCTTCAGCTTCTTTGGTTGATAGGCAACGTGCCAACATGCCATCATACCCCCTGCGGTATAGCGTTCGATTCTCCGTATTATAGTAGAATCTTGGAGCTCTTCGTCTGATCGACTCTCTCTCCTTCACGTCTTCTGGCAAGATTCCGTGTAGGACGTAGTCGATGATGGGGAAACGCCAATCCCGGGGCTCAAACTCAGCCTGAGTTGTGTGCGCCTCCTGAACCTCTTCTTCCCTGCCATTCTTATCGTGAAGTGGCACTAAGAGTTGGTGAGTTCCTACCGTAACAAATTGCTCTGTTCCGGGTGGCTGTGCCAGGGATACAGCTAAAGCTGCTAACGCATCTGCGTAGGTGTTCTGCAACCGCGAAACGTGCTCGATGAAGAATCCTTCAAACGACTCCGCTAGCTCCACCGCCATCTTGTGGTATGGTAGCAAATCCTGACTTCGGACTTCATACTCCCATTGGACCTGTTTAACTATCAGTTGAGAATCGCCGAAAGCTTCGAGATACTCAACCCCCAACTCTTTGGCGAAGTTGAGTCCTATAATTAGTGCGTTATACTCTGCCACGTTATTCGAGCACGGCTCAGTTAATGAGTAGGCTCGAGGCATCACATGTTTTCCTGGGGAAACTAAGACCACTCCAACTCCGGAGGAGACCTTAGAACATCCAGGAGTACTTGCGGCATTAGCTGCCCGTGAAGCGCCATCGAAGTACAAACGCCACACTTGTTGGTGTGAAGTTGTGTTGACTTCGTGGGTTTCATCAGGTAAATCGTCATATATCTCGGCGGCGTCCGTCGTTGGATTAGATGCCAGGAGATCGCAGATGGCCTGTCCTTTTACTGACTTCTGCTGTTTGAAGTGCAGATCGTATTGGGACAAGAGTAAGGCCCACTTCGCTAATCGCCAGCTCATGGAAGCCGGTTGAGTCATGAACACTCGGACCGGGTTAACTTTGGAGATGACATAGATGGTTTGTCCAACCAAGTAATGTCGCATCTTCTGTATGGCGAATACCAAGGCGAGGCACTCTCTCTCAATCATGGGATATCGGGATTCCGCGCCTACCATGGTTCGGCTTAAGTAATATACCGCCTGCTCGTGACCGTTATCGTCATCTTGTGCAAGCAATGCACTTAATGAGTGGCTCGTCGCCTTGACATAAATCAAGAACGGTTTGCCCGATTTCGGTGCAACGAGTACGGGAGGTTTCGAGAGATATTCTTTGATACTCTCGAACGCCTTTTGACAAGCATCGTCCCATACGAATGACACGCCCTTCTTTGTGAGCCTAGAGAATGGTTGGCATTTCCCCGAAAGGTTTGAGATAAACCGACGGATATAAGCCAATCGCCCTTGCAGTCCTCTGAGCTCTTTAAGGTTTCTCGGAGGTTGCAATTCATTGATCGCCTTCACCTTATCCGGGTCGATGTGAATACCTTTGGTGGTGACGATGAACCCCAGGAATTTGCCACTGGACATTCCGAGGAAAGACTTGGTAGGGTTCATCTTCAACTGATGGGCCCGCATCAAGTTGAACATGGTCTTCAAGTCTTTGATGTGATCATTATTATCACGACTTTTCACGACCAGATCGTCCACGTAGCACTCAACCGTCTTTCGGAGATGTTCCTGGAAGATCTTCGACATGGCTCGCTGATATGTAGCACCTGCATTCTTCAAGCCGAAGGGCATAACTGTGTAGCAGAAGACTCCGAGAGGCGTTCTGAATGCAGTGTGCTTCTCGACATCTGGATGCATCTTTATGGGGAGAGGAAAGTCATCTTTTGGGCAAGCAGCATTGAGGTCCCTGAAGTCGATGCATATCCGGATCTTCCCGTTCTTCTTCAGGACCGAAACAATGTTGGCAAGCCATTCGGGATGTTGCTCCTCTCGGATAAAACCCGAATCGATGAGCTTTTTGACTTCAGCTTCGATTGCTTCCATCATTTGTGGACGAACCCGTCGTTGTTGTTGTTTGACTGGTTTGACATCCGGTTTAATGTTGAGGCGATGCACTGCTACGTTTGGGTCGAGACCTGGCATGTCTTCATAATTCCAGGCGAACACGTCGATGTACTCCCGGATAAGAGAAATCAACTCCTCCTTCTCTTCAGGTAGGAGGCTGCCGCTGATGAATATTGGCTTCGGATTTTCTTCGCTGCCCATATTCACCTGAACGACTGGGTCTTCGGTAGGAGGCTCTCTCTGCTCGAACCGGTCGCCATACTGCATGTTTAAGTGATGAACCCACGGGTCTTCCCATGTCGGCATCTCATCATCTTCTTCTATTGTCGTTGGATCAACCGTGACCATATTCGACATTAGCTTCTTAAACACCTCACCAAGACTAGCGTCGGAGTCCCAACTCGAAGAGTCGGAAGAATATCCCTTCCTAGTCTTGTTAGCAATTTGGTCAATGATTTGCCAGCCACACTCATCATCTGATAAGACATAGCCTAGACCTCTTTTGTGGCGATAATAATTATCGGGTTTTCCCTTCGGTACATAGGCCATCCGGGGTGGAACCCGTGGACCTCGACCAAAGAAAAGACCCTCTCCGATCTTGAAGTCATACCCGTGCCTTTCCATCATGTTGCGTGCTTTCGCATCGTATTTGGATAGATGACGGGCCGGTTTATCATCGTCGTCTTCCTCTTCCAAGAAATGGTTGGGTATCGGAGATGCTCTTCCTTTGCCGTAGACGACCTCCTTTCCACCCCCAATCCCTGCGGGGATGATGAGCGTTGTTCCGCAAGGGTCGTGTACCTGCTTCTTCGTCAAACAAAATGATTGAAGAGGCATATAAAAATCAGGGTTAGCATGGAGTTCGTTAGTGATATCATCGAGACCCGTCGAGTACTCTAAATCATCGTTTATTGATAGTTCTTCGGCAAGTTGCCAATTACAACTATCTTCCGATGATTCATCATCGTCAAGATTGATTACAATGGGTACAATGTCGTTTAAAACAAAACCGCCATCATAATCAAACCCTGGTTCGGTATCAGCTTCATCTCCGCTGTCCGTTCCTTGGGCCGATGGTTCAGTATCGGATTCAGCGCCGTATAAAAGGGAATCGGTGAAATAATTCTCCAATCCTTTGAACGGTTGCTTATCCGCGACCACCGTCTTGACTTCATTATCTGTACCCACATATTTGAGGCACTGATGCAGAGTTGACGGGACTATAAGGTTACCGTGGATCCAAGGTCGACCCAACAGTAAATTATAGGAAGTTTCCGCGTCAATCACATAGCATGTTACTTCCGACTTCAAATCCCCAATCTGGCATTTGATTCGGATCTTCCCCAAGGGTTTGGACCCGCTGGTGTTGAATCCGTAAATCGTCGTGCCAGTGGAAGCTAATTTGCTAGTCGGGATTCCGAGATGATGCATCAATCGGAATGGCATGATGCTGACAGCGGAACCCGGATCGACTTGGATCCGGTTGACAACGCTGGAGCCAATATGCCCGGTGAAGTACAACGGCCTATCATGATTTGAATTCTTTGTCTGCATATCTTCCTTGGTGAAAGAGATGCAGGGGAAGTGATGTGCCGCCAGATTGCATTGTTGGGCTGATGATTCTGGTTCTTCGGAAGATGGTTTGATCCGAGTCAAGAATGCTTCCGAATCACTCAAGGCTTCTTGTAGCGCTTTCCGTGTATCCTTTGACAACCGCAGCAACTCATATAGAGTTATTCGGGCCGGAATGTTGGCCAATTGCGCCATAATGTCGAAGTGGGGCTGAGAGCTCGTATTCCCCGGTTTGTCCCGCCCAATCGGGTGATTGAATCGAGATTGCCTTGGGTTCTGAGCTTCTTGACGTAGAGGCTCTTTTCCCTTATCCTTCTGTGGGATTCTCTCCGTAGCTGCTGGTGTTGGGGGAATTGCTGCAATCCCTAGTTCTGCCAGCGTCTTGGAAGGTGGGGTTTTAGTACCTAACTGCTCGGTAGCATCCGGATACTTGAAATGATATTCGTTCCCGCTTCGAGTTGCAAAGGCTTCCTGCTCGTCTTCAGAAAGCGGGAAGGTTGGAATTCTGTCGTCATCCACCCCCGGTATAGCAGAGGCTCCGTAACAAGATTTGCCTTTCCTCTTCGATTTCTTCTTGCTCTTTGTGGAAGAGGTCGTGGCCCACTGTTCATCTGCAATCAAGTCCGGATGAACCCACAAAATCTCGCCGTTCGGAGCTGTGTGTGGCACAAGCCCTTTCTGACGCTGTTGGTGTGGATCATCGTTCACCGTCTTCACCGCCGCTTTGATCACCGACTCGTGTTGGAACCAACTCGAGGGAACAGATCCGAAGCTAATGGATACGGTATTTGCACCCACCTTCTTCTCTTTGGGCTGCTTCATAGTAATAACCCCAACATCGATTAGGGCCTGGATCTTATCCTTGAGAGCGTAGCATACCTTGGTAGGATGGTGCACCGCTCGGTGAAATGCGCAGTATTTCGGATCATTGACCCTCTTGGCATCTTCTTGATCCTGAATCGGCGGCAGCTTGATTTTATTGTTCTCGACCAAATACTTGAAGATACCGGGGATTTCATCCTCTTTGAATGAGTAGACTTTTGGGAACCTTGGCTCCCCAACCTTTTGCTTCTGGGGCTGTTGTTGCCACCTGGGTTGTTGAGGCGCCCTCTGTTGTTGCTGTTGCGGCTGCTGCGGCTGCTGCGGCTGTTGCGGTTGTGCTTGTACTTCAAAGACTTGATTTGCGACCACCGCATTCGCATGCGCCTTCCCTTTACCCTTGGGGGTAAAATTTGGTTGCGGGGCATTGTTGGGTATTTGTCCCCTCTTTGCCTTTTTCCTCTTGAGGAATCGTTCAGCTCGCTCTCCACGCATCTTCAAATCCTTCCAGGTTTTAGATGGCGCCATTCCCATGGCTTCAAGGATGTCGAGCGTCAAGTTGTTGTGGCAAGTCTCGAGGATGAAATCCTCGCTGACCGGATCCCTGCAATTCATAGCCTTGTTCCGGAACCTCTTCACGAAGTTTTCAACCGTCTCGCCGTTCTTTTGCTTTTCATCGAACAGCGTACCGATTGAAACCTCGGTGTCATCATCAAAGAAATTGGTTAAAAACATGTCCTCCATGTCATCCCAGCCATTGATGTTTCCAGGCTTGAGACGGCGATACCAATCGAAGGCAGCTCCGCGAAGAGTGCCGACGAATGACCGCACCATGAGGGGCTCATTTCCGGAAATGATTCCTAAATGAGACTTGAAGTAGATTAAATGTTGGGTAGGGGAACCCTTCCCATCAAATGGCGTAAAGTTAATCAGATTAAACTTTGCCGGATAAGGGATCGATTCCCACTCCCTTGGATAGGGGCAGGGTATACCAGACCTTTTTACTTCTTGAGCACTCATCAACGCATTGATTTTGCTCTCCAAGTCTTTCATCTTCCTGTCCTCACTCGTCTCGGTCTTCGAGTGGCTTCTGGGAGAGGCGGCGTGGTCCTCTTGGGCATTATCTTCTGCGGGACCACCCCCATCGCTGGTGTTGACAGGAGGGACGTTAACATTATCCCCTTCCCGTTCATGATCCTCCGGATTGCGTTGACTCGGTTTTCCTTGGTGAACCGTCATTGCCGCGATCTGTTGGTCGTGCATCTCCCTCATCCGCTGCATGGCCATCTCCATTTCAAATTTGAAGCTCTCCTTCTGCTTAGCCAGGGCTTCTTCAAGTATCTTCGACACCTGTTCGGCGCTGATCATGAGCGATTCATAAGGTTGGCCCGCACTTGAAGTTGTGTCGTCGGATGCGACGGCTGAGCAGGTATCGGAATCAGCATCTGATTCTTCTTCTTCTAGGGAAAGTCCCTTATGTACTCTTGGGTAATTCTTTCGTTTGATGGTTCCCGACCGCAACCATGTCATGCATCGGGAAGCCTCGGCAAGCTGATCCAAGTTGAGACGTGGTGTTGATCCCCCTCTGTCGGTCATGTTGACTGACACTTTCGAGTATTCATCCTCTCGGCGGAGCGGTTTCTTCTTGTGGAAACGCTTCGGCTTGGAGAGTCTCTCGAACACCGAGATTCTTGTTGGGGTCTGAGCACAGCAACACTCGGACAGCACTGCCTTGATAATGTTGGCACACGGGCAGCGGGACTCCATATCCTGCATGTATCTCTTTCGAGATTTTCCCACACCCCCGGCCCTGTAGTACAGCTCATCAGCTTGATAGCTGGAGCAACCTACAGAGTGTTGGTAGGTGTCCCTTGGTATAACACGCTCATCCTCAGACGAGTGTGTTTCCCTTTGGGAATGCAAAACTTGGTTAGATTTTTCAAGAGTGGCCCGTTCAATTTTACGCTTTTGGGAGCGTAGAAATCGAACGGGCTCTTTTAGTTCGACTCGCAACTCAGTGCGGTCGGTGATAGGGGCTTTCCCTTTTTCATCTTTCTTGGGGGGATTGATTCGACCCCCGGTCTGGTTTTTAACTTGGGGACCTTTCAATGGTCCCAGCCGTTCTTTGACGGGTATTCTTCCTCGGTTCTCCGGTAAGGGACCGAGGCGACTCGTCAAAGGAACCTGGGATCTTGAATGATCCCCTTTTTTACCTGGCCCTGTTGAGGGTGCCGGTACAGGAGGAGTAGGCTCTGATTTGGTTGAACTCTGGGCGATAATCTTGCCCTTCTTTGCTGGAAGTGTTGGTGTCGATTTAGGAACCCACACCGATTTGCTTGTAGACGGTGTTTTGACCACCGTTTCTCGCTGCATCTCCTCTGCCTTCTTCAGGAGGAGACGGGCATGTGCGAGTAGAGCGCGGCGCTTCTTGATTCACTCCTCGAGCGTGGAGCGGTTCCTCTTGACGCGGATCCACTCACTTGCTTCTGTTTTGGAGGGGAGGTTGATTGCTTGCCGTTGCTCTTGTCGCTGCCTCGACTTCAGGTCCTCTGCATAGCGCACTCCATCTTTCGACTCCTTAGCCCTGGCGAGCTGTTGAGCGAGGCGTTGGCGGCGTCTTTGGATCGCCCTTTTTGATGGAGTTGGAGCAGCATCACCCATTGCCTTTGGTACTGTTGGATCTACGTTCTTGACCACACTGATCGACGCAAGGCCGTTGTGTGGTGCAAGTGTAGCAGCAGCGACGACGGGGTCTTGAATTGAGGAGTTGGAGATCCCGTAAGCCCTTTTTGGAGATGGGTTCTTCCTGCGCCGGTGCGGAGAGGCAGATCTGGAGGAGGAGGAGGAGAGGTACTCTTCATACTTCTGCTGGTCGAACTCGTACTCGACCTCTTCATTCACCCGGATCTTGAAGGCCGGTTGCGTCACTCCGATCTCGGCAGCGTGATCGGTGGCTCCCACTGTGGTCGCCAGCTTGTTTCCGGTAAAAGTTGCTGTTTTCATTGATGTTCTCTTTTTCGAGATCTGTTACAACTTTGAGCGTTACAACAGGATAAAATGAAAACAAAAGGGTTACAACTTTAACGAAAATAAACACGAGATCCCGTTTTGGTACGGTCTCGCTTGCGTGGGTTGTTGGCCTGTGACGGGGACGTTGATATCCGTGGACCGCCGACTCTTCAAGATCCTTTCCGGGAAAATCCGGCAGAGTTTCGTCTATCCGCAGAGGGATATAGAAACAGAACTTCGTCGATCCGCGTGAGATCTAGAAGTTTAAAGCGTATATCTCGGCTAACGCGAGATAATAGCTCTTCTCAGTGTCGCCTGCGAAGGGCAACACCAAGGAACAGAAGGGGGTGAATGAAGGGTGCTGATGAAGAACGCCTTACTCCGTGCTCTGGCAGGGCTTCGCCGCTATCTTGCAGACTCTGACTCCTCACTCCGGCAGGGCTTCGCCTCTCTCTTGCAGAACAATCCTTGGCTAAGATAATTCAGCCTTGAATTGAGAGCAAAAATCAAGAGCCCTTCACAAAGGAGGCCAAGGGGGCTATTTATAGCCACAAGGAGAGGGGGGGGGCTGATGTGAGACACCCCAAGACACCCCTAGGGTGTCTCGGCCTGGCTGAGACACCCCTGGGGTGTCTTGGCTTTGCCAAGACACCCCTCGGGTGTCTCGGGCCTGCCGAGGCCCATTTGGGTGTCCCAACGCAGTCCGAGGCTGTACCGTTGTTCTGCCGTTGTCCTGCCGTTGACTTGCCGTTGACTTTTCGTCCGAACTCGGATTTGAGTGATTTCGGATGCGTTGGAATCGTGACGGCGAGCCCTGTAGGCCCCAATGGTTGGATTATCCGTGGGGTGATTGGGGCACAGCGGGCGTTGGTCCAATTGCGGTGATCGCGGGGTTTTCGGTCAACCCGTATCCTCGTGATTCTGACATTCTGTCGGATCACGTCATCCGTCGGTTTGCTTCAATCGCTCACCAGCGTCATTTGAGCTCTTGTGAACTGGGTAACGTCGTCCGATCGTCGATCGTTAATACCGAGCTGTGAGTGGGGACCTATCGGCAATTTTCGATGCCTACACTTGGTACTTTTATTTAATTCTCGACTCAAGCTTTTTCCGGGCAAACTTCGAGGTGGTCTGGACCATTCCAAGTGCGTAAGGTATACCCATTTGGGGCTGTTGAAGTATGGAGTGAAGCCACTGGAACCTTCAAGGTCAATGGATAGTGGTTAAAGTATTATTTCATGGGAACTCCGATCGAGAAGCTGGGTACTTGTACCCTTCCCGATCCATCATCATTGTGAGCATTGAAGGGATCGAGCTCATGACCATAAACGAGCACTTCTTGGGAGGCAACCCAAGTTTTTTTTTCACTTTATTTTTCCTTTTAGTGTTTTAATTATTAGTTTTCATGACATGTAATCAGGTTGCCGTGAACTGGTATGTAGGTGAATGACAAGGGGAAATAGGTAACAGAGAGTTCAAGGCTAAAGAGGACAGAAGGAAAAATGTTGAATACACAGTTTACACGGCTAGGCTGTGTCCACCAACACAGCTGTGTAGCAGTCGGGACAGTCTTCATCTTATTTCCAGAGTCTACCACACCCTGGGAAGGCTCCTACCACACCCATGGTCGGAAAAAAACCCGACCCTCCTGTCCTCACTTCTTCCTCGTTCAATTCCCCCCGCCCCCTTCAAAACCATTGCTAACCTCCCAATTAATTTTACACCTCCCCAAAAGCCTATCAATTCCCATTAATTTCCATCTCCCCCATTTATTATTATTATTTTGTTCTAACTTCACCAACAACTCCTGACTTCCCTATTAACTTCTCCTCTCCCAAAAAGCCTTAACTTTCCCAAAACTCACTTCACTGACTTCCCCATTAACTTCCCATACTTTCCCCTCCCACATTAACCCATCATCCCACTCCATGCCGAAGTCCTCATCACCCATTAACTTTTCTCAAACCCACTGACTTTTCCCACTATAGTCATCATTTTCACCTCTTCTCTAACCCACAACCAGGAATGTCTCCAACACCAAGACAACACCCCTAAAATTCCAACGAGAGCAGCACTGTCCCGCAACTCCTACGATCTCCCATTCATCAACTGAGGAACACGAACTCATCCATTCAGCCCTATAGCTACAAAACACAGAAAAAGCAATGAACCAACAACCTCCAACTCACCAACAACATTGCAACACTGATTTACAAGGGGTAACCCTTCGCCTCCTTCCAATAACCCTGATGGTATTATCTTTGACCCTGATCTTAATCAAGAGGTACGATTTACTAACTTGGTCTCTAGGCGCATGACATCGACAAAATTCATTGATAATGATGCATTGTTACAATTAGGATTGAAATAAAACATTTATAATTTGCTAAATGGCATTGGTTGGGGAGATTTTGTGACTTTGCATCGGCCTACATACAGGAGACTTACCCTTGAATTCTTAAGTTCTTTAGTTGTTAATGCTAATGATAGCGTCGCAGGTGGTCAACTGATCTTTTAATTTTTTAACAAAGACTATGTGATCAGTATGGCTAAATTTAACCACCTTCTTAGCCTACCTGAACAGGGACTTAGAAAACCCCCAAGTGAATGGGATCCAGCCACCTTTTGGAGAGCAATAACCTGTGAGAGAGAGGGCAGGGCAAATGATCATCGACCTTATGAACCTTCTAAAAATAAGGCTTCCCAAATTTATAACCCAGTTTTTCGCTATCTATAGCGGCTCATGGCAAACACCATCATAGGGGAGAGAGTGTCAGTATTTTTTAGGGATATCGAAGTCTTCTTGTTGTACTGTCTAGTTAATAGGATGGTGGTTGATGCGGGATACTTTTTAGCCAAACAGTTAGAAAAAATTAGGAAATCTAGTATAGGTGACATTGTTGTTGGGGGTTGATCATAATCCTTGCCGAACGCATGAAATTAGCATTCACTCACCTACCTGTTGAGAAACCAATATCCCAATTGGATTTATC
Source organism: Asparagus kiusianus (assembly GCA_022839385.1). Taxonomy (NCBI): domain Eukaryota; kingdom Viridiplantae; phylum Streptophyta; class Magnoliopsida; order Asparagales; family Asparagaceae; genus Asparagus; species Asparagus kiusianus. Next base: position 277,896 of record BQKN01065711.1, on the reverse strand, counting down.
ATATTACACAGCTTTTAGTCTTATAACTAAAATTGATGACGAATATAGGTTAACTTTCTTCAATCGCCCTGTTTTTCCACTCCCTAATCATGAGCTTACTAACACTGAAAGCCAGGATAATTAGCAGCCACCTGAAGGTGACTTGCCTTACGAACCACCTCCTTAGGTACCCCTACAACAACCGGTTCCACACACTTTGCTCCTAGGGGTGGAAATGAACCAAATAAATAATAAATGATTCAATAATTGTTAGAATAACTATTCGGTCATATTCGATTTGATAGTTCATTTATCACTAAACAAATTTTTTTAGTATTCGAGTTTATTAACGAATAGAATTTAACCAGATGTATATTCAATTCGTTTGTCTATTAAATATTCGTTTAAAATTTAATCACACATTATTATTTGTATTATTACACATATGATGTAATATTTTTAACCCACTTACCATTTCTACTTAAGTTTTATATATAGATTTTTAAGACTTAAATAATCTTAATCTGTTTTCTAATTAAAATTTTGATTTAAATATATATACATCATATATTATAAAGAAATAAATTTTATTTATGAATTTTAATACTATTTGAAAATCGAACTCTTTATCGAAATAAATATACTTTAATATTCGATAAGTATTCATGAATATTCATGAATATTTATCAAATACCAAGTATTCGACTTTGAATTTGAAAAACTAGATATATGAATATTAGAGTTCGCATTCGAATTCGATAATTTTAAACAAATACAAATATGAACACCTTAGTCGATTCGATTCGATCATTTACCACCCCTATTTGCTCCATGCTGCATCCACATCTAGTGCGTCCCCCAATTGGATCAACAGGTTCAACATGTTAGAGCGGGGACAGCAACACTTAAAAAGAGTCTGTCCACTCCTTATGACAAGATATGGGCACACAATTCGCTGCAATTAACACGTGTCTGGATGGTTTTGGCGCTACACTAGGGACGATGAACCAGTTGATACAAGATTTGCACCACTTTTCTCTACCTCATGATTATCCACCTCCACCGCCTCCTGAATGAGCGGTGAGTCCCTCTTATCCTCCTTTAAATTACTCAAACACATTGGGGACAATGTGAAATTCAAGCATGGGGGAGTGAGTTGGTTTGTCGGGATGATATTTCATGTCTTTTATGTATGCTTGGTGTGTTTTTCATTGTGTTTTTGAGTGCTTGTTTTCTTTGTTTAAAGAGAGAGAGAAAGAGAGAAGAAGAAGAAAAAGAGTACCACTGTTTGCAAGCCCTTTTGAAACTTACATCATTTATTTTGCATGCCCCATTGTTAAAAAAATATTTTTGTTTCATGTTCAGTTGGTTAGGATGTTATCTGATCGAGTTCCTCTTTGCCGACGCTTAACTCTAAACATTGGAATAGATAGGAATGGCTTTTGGCCTAACCCATCTAATTAAAACCTAAGCTTCTTTGGTGACTTGGACTACTTTTTGGTTACTCAAGAAACACTCGGCCTTGAAAAAAAAGGGGTCCTAAAGTCTGTTGCACCGAGTACCTGGCATCGCACCCTCAGAAGTATGTCTGTCACGTCAGTAGGTGTTAACTATGATGGGATCTTCTAAAAAATGAATAAAAAATAATAAATAAATAAAATGCAAGGAAACCGAGTGCTCCTTTGAGACCTTAAGTAGGAAGAGTATAACCCATTGTGATGAGATATGTATCTGTCACGAAGAGTTTTAGGCAATCAACTAAAAATATGTAACTTTGCTATACCATTGTTCCAATGTTTATGAGTCGAGTCACCTGCACTAACGTATGAGAACGCCTACGAATGCATTTTCTTCAACTTTGAGCTTGAGACAAGATTTCTATTTTGACATTGGGTTGGGTGGAATAATGTTGCATGTGAACTTGAGAATAAGGGATACCTTTGTGCTTAATTTCCATTTTCTTTGAATCTGTACCCTCTCATGTGTGTTTCCATTTGTTTTGCTTGAGGACAAGCAATAGTTCAAGCATGGGGGAGTTGATAAACACGAATATTCTTTATATTTTGACTATGTTTCACCTACGGATTCGTTGTTATTTGATGTATTTTCTTACATTTTGGCCATGTTAAGCTCCCTAGTTCTTGTTTACTGCTCTATTTATATATTGTGTAGGAATTACTGGAGCTTAGCGCGGATTCAGAGTCAAGAAGGAGTCAAGGAATGCATGAAAAGAGACTACACTGTCCCCTAGTGTTCAACAACACAGGCGTGCTGATTACAGAAGAAAACCCCAGAGAGCAGAACGAAACAGAGTTAAACATGGTTTGGTCGTGTTGATGTACATAGCCGTATCGGTATCAGTATTTAGTTATTATGAGATTTGAAGCAAGATTTGAAGTTATCTGTTAATGCGATCTTTCCCAGAACTTAAATGAGGACGCCCAGAGGCATGAAAAACGATCAGAGGCTGGAGATTTCAATTCTTCTTTCTTCTTCTTCTCCTCATCTCTCTTAGATTAGGTTTTCTTTTGATTTGGAATCAACTGTTTGTGGAGAATTGTCAACACTACAGTTTATCTTTCTGATCTATCTCGTTTTTCAGTTTATGATTATGATCTTATATATTGTTATTATGTTTTCTATTTCAATTATGTGTGAGTAATTGTCTTATCTGGGATTGAACTAGGTTCGGCCATGGTTATGAATCAATGAACTGATTGTTGTTATTATTGACTATTTGATTTGTATTATTCAATTGCTAGTATTCAATTGCCTTGGGTTAATTCAATTAGCTACTGATTTAATCTTTTTAGGATGTTGATTTGAACTAAAAGGTTAGATTAACGCCAAAAAATAGTAATTGAACATAAATAAATTGATCACGAAAGTAAGTTAATTATTCTTAAGAACATGAGGGATTAACGTGAACTTAATGGGTTTAATTTAGTTCAACACCATGAAAATAGGTTGTTAGGCTAAATTAAGCACGACTTTTAGTCGTCGAAAGAGACTAATAGCTATCATAGGTTAGTCGTTCTTAATGCATTAAGAGATTCGATAACAATTGATTAATTTGTTGATTCAAACCAGAGTTGAAACTGAAGTTCAATCCTAGATTCTTTTAATTGAGTGGATTCACTAGTTAGCGCGTTCGTTATTGATAGTTAAAAATCATACTTTTTAGCACGATTGGTTTAGATAGTCACAAAATAGTGAAAATTAGTAATTAACAACGAAGTCTCTGAGGATACAACCTTGCATCGCTACAACGATATTCGTGCACTTGCGGATTTGAGTGAACAAGTTTTTGGAGACTGGGGTAAGGGAGTCTAGGGGCTTGAAAACCTGGAGGTCGAAAATTAGAGTGAGGATTTGGGTTATGGGATGGATTTTTGTAGGATAAATTAGGATGATTTCTCCATCCCGGTTGTACGTATTGGAAAAAGGATCCCCTTTCTGATTAAAGTTATTCATGTAATTAACATATTCATATAGTGGTGCATCAGAGGAAGGGGAGTTTCCAATTTGACATTCCATAGCAGAATGTCCAATAATACCACATATTTCACAGTTAATAGAGTTAGATGCTACTGAATTCATGCTCATCTTGTCAAAATTTTGAAATAAAGCATCTACTCTAGAAGAAATGTGGTCTAATGCATCTACATCATACCTCCCGCTCTTTTTGGGTAAAGAGCGCTCACCTGATCATTGGAAATGGTTCTGTGTCATATCCTCTATAAGTTGTTTTGCATCTCGTATACTTTTGTTCATTAATGCACCACCAGCTATAGCATCCAAGGTCATCCTTGTGCTGTAGAGAAGACCGTTGTAGAAAGTATGAATTATGAGCCAATCCTCCAACCCGTGATGTGGACACATCCTTAGAAGATCCTTGTACCTCTCCCATGCATCATACAATGACTCCCCTTCTTTTTGAGTGAAGGTTGTTATCTGATTTTTCAATTGGGCTGTTTTGCTCGGAGGGAAGTACTTAGCAAGGAACGCTTCTGAGAGTTGGTCCCATGTAGTGATGGAGCCTGGTGGAAGTGATTATAGCCAAGCTCTTGCCTTGTCTCTTAGTGAGAAGGGAAACAACCTTAGCTTGATTGCATCGTCTGACACTCCATTCATCTTTAGGGTGTCATAATACTCCAGAAAGATTAAGATGTGGAGGTTTGGGTCTTCGGTTGGAATGCCTCCAAATTGGTTTTGCTGAACCATGGAGAGGAGTGAGGGCTTGAGTTCGAAATTGTTGGCAGCAACATTAGGCTTCAAGATGCTTGATTGGGAGCTATGGGTGGTTGGTGATGCAAACTCTTTTAAAGATCGGTCCTGATTTCCTTGGTTCTCTTGGTCTCCCATCTTTTTGCTTTTCAAATTGTCCTTTGTTTCTCTTACCCTCTTCCTAATATGACGCAAGGTCCTTTCAATCTCAGGATCACACTTGACTGGTTCTCCAAGGCGTAAGGATCTAGGCATACAAAGGTGTCTGCACAAGAAACAAAGGAATAAGTCAAATGTAAAAATAAAAATAAAACAGATGAAAGAAAAAGTCTAGTCTAGTCAAACAATGAAAAATTCAATATTAACAATGTCGAAGTCCCCGGCAACGGCGCCAAAAACTTGTTCACTCAAATCCGCAAGTGCACGAATATCGTTGTTGCGATGCAAGGTCGTATCCTCAGGGACTTCATTGTTAATTACTGATTTTCACTATTTTATGACTATCTAAACTAATCGTTCTAAAAAATATGATTTTTAACTATCAATAATGAACGCGTTAACTAGCGAATCTACTCAATTAAAAGAATCTAGGATTGAACTTCGGTTTCAACTCTGGTTTGAATCAACAAATTAATCAATTGTTATCGAATCTCTCAATGCATTAAGAACGACTAACCTATGATAGCTATTAGTCTCTTTCGACGACTAAAAGTCATGCCTAATTTAGCCTAACAACCTATTTTCATGGTGTTGAACTAAATTAAACCCATTAAGTTCACGTTAATCCCTCATGTTTTCAAGAATAATTAACCTACTTTCGTGATCAATTTATTTATGTTCAATTACTATTTTCCGATGTCAATCTAACCTTTCAGTTCAAATCAACATCCTAAAAAGATTAAATCAGTGGCTAATTGAATTAAGCCAAGGCAATTAAATACTAGCAGTTGAATAATGCAAATCAAACAATCAATAATAACAACAATCAGTTCGTTGATTCATAACCATGGCCGAACCTAGTGTAATCCCAGATAAGACAATTACTCACACATAATTGAAATAGAAAACATGATAACAATATATAAGATCATAATCTTAAACTGGAAAACAAGATAGATCAAAAAGATAAACCGTAGTGTTAAAGTTGCACACAATTCTCCACAAACTGCAGATTCCAAATCAAAAGAAAACCTAATCTAAGAGTTTTTAGAGAGATGAGGAGAAGAAGAAGAAAGAAGAATTGAAATCTCTAGCCTCCAGTCTTTTTTCATGCCTCTGGGCGTCCTCATTTAAGTTCTGGGAAAGATTACGTTAACAAATAACTTCAAATCTTGCTTCAAATCTTATAATAACGGAATATTGATACCGACACGACTGTGTACATCAACACGACCAGACCATGTTTAACTCTATTTCGCTCTGCTCTCTGGGGTTTTCTTCTATAATCAACACGCCTGTATTGTTGAACACCGGGGGACCGTGTAGCCTCTTTACATGCATTCCTTGACTCCTTCTTGACTCTGAATCCGCGCTAAGCTCCAGTAATTCCTACACAATATATAAATAGAGCAGTAAACAAGAACTAGGGAGCTTAACATAGCCAAAATGCAAGGAAATACATCAAATAACAATGAATCCGTAGGTGAAACATAGTCAAAATATAGAGAATATTCGTGTTTATCAAAGACCCAAACATAGCTAGTAGAAAGCAATAGATGAAGCTAGCCGTCTTGACCCCTCTACATTTAAGTCGACATGATAAGATAGGCTCATCACAATCAATACTTGGTTCTCTCAATCAGAACAAAGCTCCAAGTAAGGCAAAGCAAAAGTAAGGAGTAAACGAAGACAGACTGAAGAATGAGAAAAGTCAAATTTTATTCCAGAGTACAAACTTCATTAGCAAACTCTTTACAATATCCATGCTAAAACACTTACAAAGCATGTCGATATTTACAAAAAAAGAGTACAAATACAAGCCCCTGGACCTCTCGACCAGGTCCAGGAGTAGGACTTGGAGGCTCTTGATGGCAATGGAGTCTGCAGGGGCTTCGGCGGCGGTAGCTAAGGAAGCGAGAGAATTATCTTCAAGATCTTCCCATGACTCATCATCACCCCTAACGTCCAGTACCAGATCCATCCCACCTCTACTCACCTCAATCTCCTCCAAGAGATCAAGGCAGCAAGAGACACGAGGGGGATAACAATAATTGATGGAAGGAAGAGAGATAGAGGGGAGTAGCGAAGCGAGATAGTCGACGCCAGCCTTGCAAGCCAAGGCTACCTCAGTTTGCCTAGAGGGCCATGACACCACTCGTCGACAACCTCCTTCCTATGTTGCGCTATAAAACCTTGTAAATTTAAAAATATTGTAAAAATAGTATTAAATGATTTTTAATATGATTGATACTATTTTGAGATTAATGAGTATGGTTGAAATCGATTTGAGATCAAGTACGTACATATAAGTTTATATATACAAGTGTGAACATGCATGCATAAGTGAAATAGTCAGCAGAAATTATATGTTTGTTGGTTGACTAATCATATAACATCGATCGATCGATAGGTGCCCACCGGTTGACCGATCGAGGAGGATCAGTTGACCGAATAGGGTGCACACATGTAGTTTCAGGTCGAGTTAGTTTTTGGACCGTTTGTTCACACACCTATATATATCTCTGAGACCCGATTCTCTCCTATTTTTCATCATCTCCCACGTTGTTTAGCAGCCACCCTCTCCCCTCAAAAACCCTAGAGAGTTTTTGTGTGAATTTTGAGATCTTTGAAAAGCAAATCAAGAGGAGGACGAGATCGTGGGCTTTTTGACGAAGGAAGATCATGTTTCTTGCATATTTGGGGACCTCAGCACGTTTTGAGGTGAGTTTCATCTCCACTAAACCCATCCTCTATTTTTTTAAAATGTTTGTATATGATTGTATCGGAATTTTAAAACCTAGTTTATGTGTAAAGATCACACTTTTTGAATCGTATGATATAAAGATCTAATCTTTTTGATTTAAAAGGTTATAAGATGGATTTCCAGTTTTGGGTTTAAGTTTTGAACGTTATTTAACATGAGTTTTGATTAAAGTTAGTTGTTTTCATTATGATCTTACATATATAAACATGTTCGGGTTTTAGCTTTAATCCCAACTTCGTATTTATGACTTCGTGTGATAGAATAAACCCTAATATATCTTAAACAAGTTTAATATGATTGATACTATTTTGAGATGAGTTTAAAAATAGTATTAAATGATTTTTAATATGATTGATACTATTTTGAGATGAATGAGTATAGTTGAAATTGATTTGAGATCGAGTACATACATATAAGTGTATATATACAAGTGTGAACATGCACGCATAAGTGAAAATAGTCAGCAGAAATTATATGCATGTTATAATTGCCACAAGATCGGTTACAGAGTCGTCGAGTGTCACAATACACTAGCAAGAGCCCAGCAGAACAAAGGTCAGGATCAACAACAAAACCGAGTACAGAGCCGAGGTCAGGGCCAGCAGTTGAGACTTAATGCACCGCCAGCAGTTCCAAGGATTGAGAGACATGTCCGAGCCAATCAGGAGATACTGTGGGGAAATATAGTTTCGTATACCCCAGATCCTTTAGTGTAGTAGACCGCAGCTTCAGACAGAGTATATGCAGTTGTACCATGTGATCATTGTGCAAGTGGGACCGTGGTGGAAGGTACGTTCCTTGTGAACTCCTTCCCAGCCCGTATTCTTTTTGATTCTCGAGCTTCTCATTCATTCATCTCTTATGATTTCATGATTAGGCTCCATCTAGTTGCACAGCCTTTAGACATTCCTTTGTTAGTTTTCACCCCTCTAGGTGATGTATCTCTTCTAGAGAGTATTTGTAGGAGATGTGTCGTCAGCTTAGATGAGTCCAAGTTTATAGTGGATTTGATCATTTTACGTATATCTGAGTTTAATGTGATCCTTGGTATAGGTTAGCTATCTTCCTACCATATTAGCATCGACTATTTTGTGAAAATAGTTAGTTTGCGAGCGTCCAATGGGACTGAGTTGGTTGTTGTGACCTCACAGGGCAACCAGTTTGCGGAGTCATTTCTGGTGTACGTCGAGGAGGTGATATTGCAGGATCAGGGTGCCAATTTGAGTGAGACTAGAGTAGTCTCAAAGTATCAGGATGTCTTTTAGGACATACCTGGATTGCCTCCAGTGAGAGAGGTTGAGTTCTGCATTGAGTTGCAGCCGGACACAATACCGATATCTTAAGCACCTTATCGTATGGCACCTGCTGAGATAAGGGAGCTATAGACTCAGTTAGAGGAGCTCATTGCTCAAGCTTTTATTTGCTAGAGTCATTATCCGTGGGAGCACCGGTCCTTTTCGTGAAGAAGAAGGACGACAGTCTTCGTTTGTGCATAGATTATCGTAAGTTGAATAAGGTCACCATCCAAAATAGGTATCCACTACTAAGGATTAATGACTTATTCAACCAGTTGCAGGGAGCGTAGTGTTTCTTAAAAATTAATCTATGATCTAGCTATCATCAGTTCCGTGTACGGGAGATGGATATTCCCAAGACCACCTTTTTGACTCGATATGAGTCTTTAAAGTTTCTTATAAAGTCATTTGGGCTAACCCATGCACCCAGAGTATTCATGGACTTGATGAGAACGAGCAACATCTTCGTCTGGCATTACAGACTTCATGGGAACACCAGTTGTATGCTAAGTTTAGTAAATGTGATTTTTGGCTATCAGAAGTTAGATTCTTGGGCCACATTATTAGCAAGGAGGGCATTATAGTTGATCCAGCTAAAATCGAGGTACTTCTTGATTGGGAGCCATCGAAGACCATTACAGAGATTCGTAGCTTCTTGGAGATTGCCGGCTATTACAGGAAGTTCATCTAGGACTTTTTGAAGATTGCTATCCCATTGACACGCCTTACGAAGAAGAGTGTACAATTTGTTTAGGGACCAGAGTGTCAGAATGCCTTTGATACCTTGAAGGCCAAGTTGACTACATCACTAGTGTTGACCATCCCGAGCAGTAAAAAGATCTTTGTTGTCTATACGGATGCATCTTTGTTGGGACTAGGTGGTGTTTTGATGCAGACTTAGAGAGTAGTTGTGTACATTTTGTGACAGTTGAGGACTCATGAGCAGAACTATCACACGCACGATTTGGAGTTGGCAGCGATGATATTCACACTTAAGATGTAGAGACATTATCTTTATGGAGTTTAGTCCAAGCTATTCACTGACCATCAGAGCCTAAAGTACCTCTTCTCTCAGAAGGAACTCAACCAAAGGTAGTAGCGATGGGTTAAATTCATTAAGAATTACAAGTTTGCGCTTCAGTATCATCCGGGGAAGGCGAACATTATAGCAAACACGTTGAGTAGGAAACATCGTCATGGGCTTGTAGCTTTGAGGTGTTCATTGTATCGATATCTTCTCACCCTCAGCCAGTTTGACTTTAGGCCAGAGATTGGCGGGAGTAGCACCTTTTTGGGAGCTTTAGCCATATAGTCATCTTGGACTAATAGAGTGGTCAGTGCTCAATTAGAGGACTATTAGATTCAAAACCGAAAGGGGGAGATTTCCAAAGAGCTTAAGGCTGATTGGACCATCGGATCGGATGAGGGCCTTCGAATGAAAGGCCGGTTAGTGGTGCTAGATAATCCACAGTTAAAGAAGGATCTATTTGATGAGGCACATCGTACTAGGTACACAATGCATCCAGGCATAACCAAAATGTATAAGGACCTGAAGAAACATTTTTGGTGGATCGGCATGCATAGGGATATCGTGGAGTATGTATCTAAATGCTTTACCTATCAGCAAGTGAAAGAAGAACATCAGGGACCCGCGGGAACCCTACAACCTTTACCCATTCCCGAGTGGAAGTGGGTAGATATTTCTATAGACTTCATTGTGGGATTGTCGAGGTCTAATAGAGAAAACAATTTGATTTGGATGATTGTTGATCGATTAACGAAGTCGACGCACTTCTTACTAGTTAAGATGACATACACTGCGGAGACTTATGCGAGGATTTTCATCCGAGAAATAGTATGTTTGCATGGATTTCCAAAAACGATTGTGTCGAATCATGGCTCAGTTTTCACATCCTATTTCTGGAAGAGTTTCCAGAATTCTTTCGATAGCCAGCTACTATATATTAGTGTTTTCCACCAGCAAACAGATGGCCAAACAGAGAGAGTTAACCAAGTTTTGGAGGACATATTGTAGACATATGTTATCAATTTCTAGGGTAGCAGGGAGGATCGTATTCCATTGATTGAGTTTGCCTACAATAATAGTTATCAATGGACTATAGGTATGACTCCTTATGAGGTATTATATGAGAGGCCTTATAGATCCCTGATTTGTTGGGCAGAGCCGGAGGACAGTTTATTACTTGGGCCAGAGCTCATGAGGCAGACTATAGAGAATGTAGCGTTGATTCGAGAGCGTATTCTTATAGCCCAGAGTCAGCAGAAGAGCTACGCAGACCAGAGGCGACAACCATTAGAGTTCTAAGTTGGGGACTATGTTTTATTAAAAGTTTTGCTAATGAAGGGTGTCCAGCGATTTGGCAGATAGGGAAGGCTTGCCCTGAGTATATTGGTCTGTTCCATATTGTGGAACGTACTGGATCTATTTTATATCGACTCGATCTTCCAGCATCGATGTCGGGAGTGCACGATGTCTTTCAAGTTTCGATTCTCAAGAAGCATTTACATGATGAGGAGCTGTAGAGGGTGTTTGATGCACCAAATTTAGAGCTTCAGGCAGATTTGACCACCATTGAGATCCTAGTTTGCATCCTTATCAGAGAGGACAAGAAACATAAAAATAAAATGATCCCATTAGTTAAAGTGCAGTGGAACCGGAAAGGAGTTGAGGAAGCTTCTTGGGAGCGCGAAGGAGATACGCGTCGCGACTATCTGCACCTATTTGAGCAGGTATATCCTGAGTTATAGTATTATTGTGTTCATGATTATCAGTATAGCCACATTTATATTTAACACTGGAATGTGGGTATTAACACTTAGCTCCTAATCATTTTCAGAACACATGGTATATATATGGAGGGTTTCTTGTTTGGATTTTTCACCCGACGTACTAGTTCCACTTAATTAGGGGTTAAGTGAGAGTATTCACATTCTAGATTATTAAGTGTAATATCGCTTGCGATTCATATCTAGAGATTAATGGTATGAGATGTGTATATGAGAGTTTCCTTGTCTGGATTATCCCCTCAACGTCCTTTTATCGTATCATTAATCTCTAAGATACGATTGTAGAATTTTGAGCACGAAATTCTTTTAAGGGGGTGAATATATGTAGAACCTCATATTTTATTAGAAGTATATATGAATTATAAGTGATAAATAATTCTATTTATGGTAAATGACTTGAGGTCATGGATATACTTGGTAACAAGTTGTTAGACATGTATGAGTGTGGTTTCATAGAGTTTTGTGTATTGGTTTTGGCTAAATAGCAAAACATGCACGAAATCTGAAATTTAGTGTCTGCTCAGTCGACTTATGAGTCGACTCATGAGTCGACTAATGAGTCGACTGATGAGTCGACCAATAAGTTGACTGACGGGCTGATTTTGGGTTTTTCTTTCAGTTGCGGGTTTGGTTGGGTTTTGTTCGGGTTTTAACCGTTATATATATATATTCTTACCCAAAACCAACCCAAAACCCATCTGAATCCCAGAGAAACCCTAGTCCCTCTCTCCACTTAAACGCTAGTTCGTTTTGGTGATTTTGGAGGAGTTTTTCGGCGGATCTTTGTGGTGTTGTCGAAGGGAATCATCCTCTCATCGGATTCAGGAGTTTACAGCACATCAGAGGCGAGTAACATCTCGCCCAATCCTACACCCACTGTTTGTATGCTTTTAATTGGTTTTATTTCGGTTTTATTGAGCCTAAATCACTATTTGTGTATAAAAAATAGATCTTTATAGTATATGATGCGAAAATCAAATGTTTTTAGTTTATAAAGCTCACAAACGAATTTGTAAATTTAGATCCAGATCTAGAATTGGTTTAAACATGGGTTTTATTATGATTTAATGGTTTCAATACTTTTTCAAACATGAATACATATGTTTAGGGTTTTAATATAGAATATTACATGTAAATCTTTCGTTTCTGTTGATATACATGTGCTAGAATCGGAATCATATTACTGGACATGATTAAAGAGAACTTTAGTTAATGTTTTTGCAGATAAATCATCAAAAATAGGAAACTGGGGATTTTCTGCTCAGTCGACCAATGAGTCGACTCATGAGTCGACTGATGAGTCAACCAATGAGTCGACTGATGGAGAAAATCTTAGTTTTTGTATGCTTTGTCTGGTCGACTCATGAGTCGACTGATGAGTCGACCAATGAGTCGACTGATGAGGAGTTTTCTTCTTTTGTATTTCTTCAGTTTGGATCTGTTTGAGTTATTTTAGTTTAACTAAAATCTGTTTATGTTTATTGTTGCTGCGTGCTTAAATATGAACGAGGAGTCGCCTCGAATGACGGGTATTAAAAATTTATGTATAACCTATATCTTTACATGTGAGATGACATGCGGACACGAGTTTAGGTTTGCGCACCGAGACACGCGAGAAATTAGGGCATATGCACCTGTTCATATAACTCATCTAGTCCATGTGTTGGGCAATTATGATGTGTAGTCCATGTGTTGGACACTTATCACTTTCAGTCCATGTGTTGGACAGTTTACATATGCAGTCCATGTGTTGGATATGCACTACATCAGTTTAGACCTTGAGAGTTAACACCTATACTTGCATAGGCTGGACACGACATTTATATGAGTTGTGACACGACACCGTAATCAAGTCTGAGATGATTTGCCTTCTTTTATTAATGTTCTTATATTAGATTTTGGGTTTGGTATTTAGGAAGGTACAATTTGAGATACAAGGTATATACATGAGGGTTTCCTTGTTTGGATTATTTCGCTCGACGTACCTATGCTCGTGTTGTAACTTCCTAAATACTAAAATCCTCTTATACATAGGTATTTACAATCTGAGCTACATGGTATATACATGATGGTTTCCTTGTTTGGATTATTTTGCTCGACGTACTTATGCTCACGTTGCAAATACCTAAATAGGATTTTTTTGTGATTTTATATATATATGTTATAACTGTATTTTCTGTATACAACGAGCCCTTTCTTCTTGGGGTTGGTTGTGATGTTGCTCGCTAGCGCTTTGACGCTCATTGTCCCTCCCCCTTTCAGGTAACGAGTCAGGAGCCCGGAGAGTCGCAGGTTGATGGCGAGGCACTCTAGCTTCAGCTATTCTATTATAGTTATATTTTACTTTTGAGCTCCACTGTAGGCTTTTGTTTAGACATTTTGAGAGTTTACTTCTAGAAGTTGTTAAGGCTGTGTGCCTTATTTCCTTTTATTCAGACATTTGTATTTGAGACTTGTTGAGATGTTCCAGTTATTCATTTCAGACATTGACTTATACTTCAGTACGTTAGATGATGAAATATTAATTTGATTTCCATTATTTCATCAGTTGACTCTTGTATTATCGTTTACTTGCTTTTGTACCTACACCTATTATTTGACTCTACTAGAGAGATAATAATTTTGATGGTGAAACATGTTATTGCACAGTGTGGTGCATGACAGGTTTGACATTCTTGGTTTCACCTTGGACTGTAGCCTTATGTGAACCCAGGGGCGTCATAATATAAAACCCCGTAAATTTAAAAATATTGTAAAAATAGTATTAAATGATTTTTAATATGATTGATACTATTTTGAGATGAATGAGTATAGTTGAAATTGATTTGAGATCGAGTACGTACATATAAGTGTATATATACAAGTGTGAACATGCACGCATAAGTGAAAATAGTCAGCAGAAATTATATGCTTGTTGGTCGACTGATCATATAACATTGATCGACCGATAGGTGCCCACCAGTCGACCGATCGAGGAGGATCAGTCGACCGAATCGGGTGCACACAGGCAGTTTCAGGTCGGGTCGATTTTTGGCCTATTTGTTCACACGCCTATATATATATCTCTGAGACCCTTTTTTCTCCTATTTTTCATCATCTCCCACGTTGTTTAGTAGCCACCCTCTCCCCTCAAAAACCCTAGAGAGTTTTTATGAATTTTGAGAGCTTTGAGAAGCAAAATCAAGAGGAAGGCGAGATCGTGGGCTTTTTGACGAAGGAAGATCGTGTTTCTTGCATATTTGGGGAGCTCAGTACGTTTTGAGACGAGTTTCATCTCCTCTGAACTCGTCCCCTATTTTTAAATATTTTTATATGGTTGTATCGGAGTTTTAAAACCTAGTTTATATATAAAGATCACACTTTTTGAACCGTATGATATAAAGATCTAATCTTTTTGATTTAAAAGGATATAAAATGGATTTTTGGTTTTGGGTTTAAGTTTTGAACGTGATTTAACATGAAATTTGATTAAAGTTAGTTATTTTCATGATGATCTTACATATATATACATGTTAGGGTTTTAGCTTTAATCCCAAATTCGTATTATGACTTCATGTGATAGAATAAACTTGTATTGGATGAGATTTGGTAATGTGTTTGTAGGCGTCAAAAAATGCTAATAGATATCCAAACATGGAGAAGATCATCCAAAAATCACATCATACTGTCTTAGGAAAAAAATCAAGACAGATATGAACTGTCTCGCCAGCGAGACAGTGTTTACTGTCTCGCCAGCGAGACAGACTTTGCTGTCTCGCCAGCGAGACAGTGTTTGCTGTCTCGCTAGCGAGACAGTGTTGAAATGGTTGAAACCGCCTTGATAACTGCCCTACACGTGTCCATTAACTGCCAAGGGACGTGGGAAACAACGTGGGCGAAAATCACGTGAATAACTGCCAAAATAATGGAGTTTAAAACGTGGGAAGGTAGTTACAGCGAGAAACTGCCAAGAATATTCGTTTTCCGAGACAGTACTTACTATCTCGCTGGGCGAGACAGCAAACACTGTCTCGGCCAGCGAGACAGTAAACACTGTCTCGCCGTACTAATTCTGTCTTTTGTTGAGTTTTGTTAGTTATGAACCCCAGAGGCTATAAATACCCCCCTAGGGTCATTTCTGACGAGGATCGAGCATTTGTTAGAGCATTCCAGAGCAGAGAGAGCAGAGATTTCAGTTCTTGGAACAATTCCTTGAGTTCGAGCTTTGACTTGATCTTAAGAAGAACGACTATCTTACTTTGATAAGATCTTCGTTTCAAATTCTCACTTCGATAAACGAAGGTAGAATCATTAAGCCCCCTCTTCACGATCTGTGATTCGGCGGTCCACGAGCTAACGCGCTCCCGGCACAGGCAAAGTCCCACAAAAACAGTAGTTGATAAACAGCTATTGTGTTATTTTCTCAAAAGTTGTAATTTTCGCTTTGTTGTGTAAAAGAAGTCTTATAAAAAGACTATCTCTTTGAATTTGTTGTAATCAAAAGAAGATATAATGAATTCGACAACAAAACAGACTTTTGACGAAAACAAACTGGCGACCACAGTGGGAGCCAGCGGCCTCGCTGCCGAGGCCGCGGTGTCGCAACCGATCAAGATCATCGTCACTGAGGAGATCGAATACGAATTCGATCCGGTGAAATTCGAGGAGTACATGTCATCCTCGTCTTCAAAATCTTCCTCACCACGCAAGTGCAGGAGGATTTCCTCTTCCAAGAAAATTCCTAAGTCTTCAGCTCCGATGAAGGCCGCAGGTGAAGGTTCATGCCCGATAACTGCTAAGGGACCTGTCTGCAACATCCCTGCTCCAAAAGACTCCGTACCCATTCAGGAGTCGTCGATAAATTACTCACCGGTGCTGACGAAGAGGGCTCGTTAGAGACAACGCCAGCGCCGTGCTCGACAATTGGCTAAGGCCATGCAACAGACCGACGGGGTCCATTACTATGCGGACCTAAAGTTGAGGAACCAGAAGATGGTTTAGTTGCCTCAAAGGCAAAATAATCACATTTCTGCAAAACTTACGACGGAGGAATGGACCCTCGTCAAAAGGGCCCGTTCAACACTGAAGGAATGGATACAAAGGCGTAAAGTGAAGGCCGCTCGTGCCCGTGCTCTTCGTCAACAAAAACAAGCAATCAAGGAGGAGTTGGTGTCTGAAAAGCCACCAAAGAACCGTAAGGTTTGGATGCCGAAGGCGCCGCAAGCATCTGTTCTGGGCCCATCTACTGCATCACCATTGAAGCCCTGGGTTAGCCCAGATTTATCTAAGTTCAAGATCACCATGGCGGATCGCCTTGGTCCCTCGGTTGATGATCGAGGCAAAAAACCGGTCAAAGAAAATCCAAGTTCGACAAATAAACCCTTAGTGGTTTCCTATACAGGGGGTCGTAAACACCCTCCTGTCAGAATTAATCCGGTCCAAAACGAGAAAATATCAGTTCATGATCGTTTAGGACCTATGAAGACTCCACACCCGTAAGGAGGTGTATTTAAAAATTTAACCTTGGATCGCCCAGAGGCGACGACTAGTCGTCCTGTGTATGTTAACAAGGTTCCCAAACAAAAGATAGGTTGCTCAAATCATAACAATGTTGAGCTGTACTATCAAAATAATAATTTAAGAAAAAGAATTGTCTAAGAAGATGAATCGCATTGCGCATGCGAGAGACTCATCAAGGCAGTATTGACGGAATGCAGTTGCTCAGAAGCAGGGGCGAAACGTGTTTCCGTATTTCAAAGACTGTCTACAGAAACGCCAAAACCCAAAATGAGGAGCTTCAACAAAAAAAAAACCTGCAATTCGATGAGATGAATTCCCTGAGGTCACCATTAACATGACCGGCAAAGGAAAATAACATTTAGTCAACCCTGACCCTGATTTCTCTTCAGAAGGAAGAGTTGAGCGGGGTCTTTCTCAAAGAATGGCGCGGTTGCAACGAAGGGCCAACCGACGCCGGGATTACAAAAGAATGCACGAAGGATTGTCGTCGGATGAAGAATTGTCAGATACTTGTTCTGCCATTGCTTCAGACAGCACCACATCTAGTGTTGGGCGAGCCAGAGAATCATTCGCCATCACGCCAGATCAATTGGCTCATATACTACAAGAAGCGTTGGCCAAACAACGCGAAGAAATCAGAGCTGAGATCAAAACTGAGATGGAGTTGACGATGCAGCAGATGTGAGATTTGCAAGCTTAGCAACATCAACCGGAATCTAGTCAGAAGGCAGAGTCCAGCCAACGTAACGTTATACCTATGCGTATAACTGTAGACGATGGTAAAGAGGACGAGACTATCTTTGCTGATCCTCCTTCCGACAAAGAGAATTCTGGAAGCGGTCCATCAAAATCAGCCACTCAACCTCCTCAAGTCTACTTGAGGAAGGATGAGGAAGAAGACAAGAAAATGCAGGATCTTGAGAGCAAAGTCAACGCACTGATGACGGCCCAAGAAGTGAAGAAGACGGGCATTCCATACCCGTACCCAAGGGAGTGGGATTTGATTCCTTATCCCCCAAAATTTAATTTGATTAACTTTACTCCTTTTGATGGTAGGGGTTCACCAACTCAGCACTTGATTTATTTCAAGTCACATCTTGGCGCGATATCAGGAAATGAAGCCCTGATGGTTCGGTCATTCGTAGGAACCCTCCACGGGCCTGCCTTCGATTGGTACCGACGCCTAAAACCCGGAAGCATCACTAGCTGGGGAGATATGGAAGAATTGTTCCTCACCAATTTCTTCGACGACGACACGGAGGTCTCCATTGGCACGTTGTTGGATGAAAAGCAGAAGAATGGGGAGTCAGTTGACGTTTTTGTCAAACGGTTCCAGAATAAAGCGGTGAATTGTCGAGATCCACTCACCGAAGAATTCATCCTACAGACATGTCACAATAACTTGTCAGTGGATGTATTAGAGGTTATGGGAGTTGTACCCTCTAAAACCTGGAAAGAGTTGAAGGTTAGAGGTGAGCAAGCTGAACGGTTTCTCAAGAGAAGGAACTTAGAGAGGGGTCAGCCACCAGCTAACAATCAAAATCAAAAACAGAACTTCAATCCTCGAGGCAGAGGAAGGGGGTCCGTAGCCGCTGTGGACGCACATCAAACGTCATAACAGCCGCCGCAACAACAACCACAGCAGTCATCATTCTAGTTGGCGCCGAATCAAAATCAGCAGCCTCAGAAACAGTTTAAGACTTCTGAGCCCAAATTTCCGAAGGAATATTCATTCAAAGATGATGAAGTTCCGGTTATCTTCAAATACCTGCTGGATAACAATAAGATCAAGCTTCCACCGGTCACAAACCAAGAAGAAGCGAAGAAGACTAATGACCCAAAATATTGTGCATATCACAGGAGGGTCCACCATCCCACTAAGGCGTGTTATGTCTTAAAAGACAAAATACAAACCTTAATTGATGTTGGTATTGTGACGCCAAAGCCAAAGGAGAAGAAGGTGGGCGCAAACGCAGTCTCTATTAGCTTCGGATCGGTTCCTTTGTCCTGGTTTTAAGCCGAACCAGTGTCAAAGGTTAAGATGCAAACCATCAACGATGACCCTCATGGACAGCGCTAAAAAGGACTAGTGTCACACACGACCCCTAACGGCAAAATCCTTTGGGTTCATCCGGATTTGCTTGAAGATGAACAGTGGACAACATCCACGTCGAAAAAGAAGTCAAAAAGCAAAGGAAAAGAGAAGTCCTGTTACGGAACCTTGGTGATTCCTGAGAAAGACGATGAGGAGATAGCAGCTTTACCACTTTCTGATGAAGAGCAGGAAGTTTTCGCTACAAGGGGTGAAAGCGAATACCATTACCAGTATCCTGAAACTTCTAATCCAAACGGTAAAACTCTTGCAGAACTGGGGGTAGTTACGAACCCACCCATAGCAACCGAGAAGCCTCAGAAAGTTGTTAAGCAGAAAGAGAAGGAACCTCAACCCAAAGAAGTTCAACTTCTGAAGCAGCCTCGTTTCAATCGACCTATTGGACGAGACAAACCGGAAAGCTCGAATACTCCATACCGCTTTGACGTCATGACTCAGTTAGCTAATATCCCAGCAAGGATCATGCTATACGAGTTGTTGCGCCTCTCGAAAGAGACCATGAAAGCTTTACAAGAAGCCTTGGCTGATTCTGAAGTATTCCTCACTCAGATCAAGCCAACTCCTGAAGAGCCAGAGTCGTCGGTGCAGCATTACAATCTGGCAGCCACCAAATTTCCTTGCATAGCTTTCACAAAAGAAGATATGCAAGTCAGGAATTTGAAGCATGACAGACCGTTATATTTTACGGGATATATCGGTTCGAGCGTTGTCAACCGGATTCAAGTAGATCCGGGTTCCGCCGTTAGCATTATGCCACTTCGGTTGATGTACCACTTCGGAATTCCCGCCAGCAAGTTAGCCTCCACAGGAACGATTATCTATGGATTCAATACTAGCGGATCAAGACCGTTGGGAAAAGTCCGGGTGAAGTGTCAACTCGGAGATTTGAAATCTGAAGTCACCTGCTATGTGATCGATGCGGAGACTTCCTATAATTTACTATTGGGTCGCCCATAGATCCACGGTAATCTTATAGTTCCCTCCACCCTCCATCAGTGTTTGAAATATGTCGACACTAATGAGGAGGTCAAGACGGTGGTCGCGGATAAGCAACCATTCAAGGGGTTAGAAAATTACTTTACTGACTCCCTTCTTTATGGTGCTGAGTCCGATACTAAACCATCGGCCCATGGCACGGACAGCGGAGAAGAAGCTGATACCGAAGCCAGGCTTGATTATAGTGAAGGTCTGATACTAAATGACATTGAACCTCTTTTAATCGATCTTGACGGTGATGAATCGTCGGACGAAAGTTGTAATTGGCAACTTGCCGATGAAATAATAAAGGATGATTTAGAGTACTCGCCTGGCTTTGATAATGTAATGCAGGAATTGTATGACAATCCTAACCTACACATGCCACTTCGCTCGTCTTGCACGACGACGAAATATCTGCAAAATTCAGCCAGGACAACGGTAATCCTACCTGCAAAGACAGGGGGTGAGAAAGAAATAATCTTTGGAAAAGGGGATCCATCCCCAACTCCTGATCTTTTCTTGGACAGCAACACGGACGATGAAGAGCCGGGGCGACATTTCTCCCGGTATAGTTCGCAAGCAAATGGTTACATGACGAGACAAGGCTATAACCTCTCGCTCGGCGAAGGTCTTCATTTTGGTCAAGGAGTCAGGGTTCCACCCCGTCCTACTTATGTACCAAAAGGAAAACCGGACAATTATTACAGTCATAAAAGAGGTTTAGGTTATGCTTCGTCATCTGATGACGAATATTGCCAGCAGATCATTAGCCAACTGAGAAATGAGAGCGGGCATTCATCCGATACTTCAATGTGGGACTCTGACGTGAGCATTGGAGAGAAATTCAAAGCTTTAATGTCGAACATGGCGACAGTTGATCCTTCCATAACCGAAGAGGACGATCAATTACCTATTTGGGAAGACCCCTGGATGCATTATATGAATATCCAGTATGGCGATCGGTTTAAGCAAAGAGAACCTCCTACGGAGGATAAGGTAGTCCAAATTAATATGGGTGGTGAAGCTAATCCGAAACCTATATTTATCAGCGGTGATCTTCCACCGGATAAAAAAGAGGAACTAATCGCCCTCGTTAAAGAGTATATCAACGTTTTCGCTTGGAATTACGAAGATATGCCGGGACTCGACCCAAACGTAGCAATGCACAGCCTCAACATAAAATCGGATGCTAAACCGGTCAAGCAACAACAAAGACGGTTTCGTCCTCAAATTATAGAGGCAATAGAAGCTGAAGTCAAGAAATTAATCGATTCAGGTTTTGTCAGAGAAGAACAACACCCCGATTGGTTAGCCAATATCGTTCCAGTTCTCAAAAAGAATAGGAAAATTAGAATTTGCATTGACTTCAGAGATCTGAATACCGCCTGTCCTAAAGACGATTTTCCTCTACCCATTACAGACGTCATCATTGACAATACGTGCGGATTTGAGAGAATGTCGTTTATGGATGGATTTTCTGGATATAATCAGATCAAGATGCATCCAAACGATGAAAAGCATACAGCATTCAGGACACCCCTTGGTGTATTTTGTTATACTGTTATGCCGTTCGGATTAAAGAATGCCGGCGCTACGTACCAACGAGCAATGATGAAGATATTTCAAGAGCATCTTCGGAAGACTGTCGAATGCTATGTTGATGACCTGGTCGTTAAGAGCCGTGACAAAAACGACCACATTAATGATCTGAAGACGTTGTTCGATCTTATGAGAAGTCATCAACTAAAAATGAACCCGACTAAATCCTTTCTAGGAATGTCGAGTGGTAAATTTCTTGGATTCGTCGTCACCACAAAAGGTATTCATATCGATCCTGATAAAGTAAAGGCGATACATGAGTTGCAACCTCCGAGAAATCTTAAAGAACTCAGAGGATTACAAGGTCGATTGGCATATATCCGTCGGTTTATCTCAAATCTGTCCGAAAAATGTCAACCGTTCTCTAAACTCACAAAAAAGGGCGTGTCGTTCATTTGGGATGAAGCATGTCAGAAGGCGTTCGAAGATATTAAAACATATCTGGCGAACCCACCTATTCTCGTTGTACCGAAATCAGGCAGACCGTTTTTGATTTATGTCAAAGCGACGAGCCATTCGTTAAGTGCATTACTCGCACAAGACGACGATAACGGTCACGAGCAAGCAGTATATTATCTGAGTCGCACACTGGTAGGAGCTGAATCTCGTTAACCGATGATCGAGAAAGAATGCCTTGCCTTGGTATTCGCAATCCAGAAAATGCGATATTATTTAGTTGGACAGACAATTTATGTCATTTTCAACATAAACCCTATTCGAGTATTTATGACCCAACCGGCATCCATGAATTGGCGTTTAGCTAGATGGGCCTTACTCTTATCGCAATACGACTTGTACTTTAAACAACAAAAATCAGTTAAAGGACGAGCTATTTGTGATATTTTGGCGGAAAATCCTACGAAGGATGTAGTCGAATTATACGACGATCTGCCAGATGAAACTCACGAAGTTAATACCACCTCACATCAAAAAGTATGGCAATTATACTTCGATGGAGCTTCCCGAGCAACCAACGTGGCAAGTGCACCCGGATGTTCTAAAATCTCCTCAGGAGTGGGGGTCGTTTTAGTTTCCCCGAAAAAGCATGTCTTGCCTAGAGCATATTCACTGACCAAACCGTGTTCTAATAATGTGGCCGAGTACAATGCATTGATATTTGGACTCAATTTTGCCAAAGAGCTGGGGGTCGAATACCTTGAAGCTTTTGGGGATTCTCAACTGGTAATTAATCAAATACGAGGAGAGTATGAAGTCAGAAATCGAGACCTGATTCCATACCACCAGGTGGCCATTGAGATGGCAAACTTGTTTGAAGGATTTTTCATCGAGTATGTTCCACGTCTCCAAAACGCATATGCAAATGCATTGGCGGCGTTGTCGGTATCCTTGGCTCAACCTCCCGAAACAGAGCAATTGATTATAGTGAGGACTCACCAGCTTATTGTTCCAATCTACGATTCGAATATTAAAGAAGCATACTCAACAGGAGTTGAACTTAAAATTCGAGATTGGCGTTTTCTCATTATCGACTACGTCCTACATGGTATATTGCCTGAAGATGTAAGAGAAAGGGAATCGATTCGGCGAAGAGCGCTGAGGTTTTACTACAACGCCACAGCGCAAATGTTGTATCGACGATCATATGATAGTCTTTTACTGCGTTGTCTATCTGGCAAAGAAGCGGAACAAGCACTTAAAGAGGCGCATGATGGAATATGCGGTGCACATCAACTCGGTCCCAAACTCTGTGACCGACTTAGGAGAATCGGGTATTATTGGCCAACTATGGTAAAAGACGCAGTCGACTACGCACGACGATGTGAAGTATGTCAGTTACATGCGAATTATATGCACCAGCCTCCTGAGTATTTACACTCATCGGCGACATCATGGCCATTCGAAACTTGGGGCATGGATATCGTAGGATCTATTTTCCCACCTTCGGTTAAAGGAGACCGTTTCATTTTGGCAATCACTGATTATTTCTCAAAATGGGCAGAAGCAGTTCCACTTAGAGAAGTAAAGACGAGTGATGCTATCAAATTTATCAAACACCATATCATATATCGGTATGGTGTTCCAAGGCGAATAGTGCACGATAATGGTCCTCAGTTCGTGAGCAACGCATTTATCAAATTCTACGGTAAATTCGGGATTAAGGACGTTTCGTCGACAGCTTATAATCCCGCAGCTAACGGATTGGCCGAAGCTTTTAACAAGACTATCATCAAAATTCTGGCAAAATTGGTGAAAACCAATAAACAAGATTGGGACGACAAACTCGGTGAAGCCCTGTGGGCTTATCGTATAACTGTCCGTACGCCAACCGGAACAACCCCATATGCCTTAACGTATGGATGTGAAGCTGTTCTTCCATTGGAAATACAGATTCCATCCCTCCGTGTCGCTCTCGCAACGGGAATGACGACGGAAGAACATCATCAGAAACGTCTCGAGGAATTAGAGATGTTAGATAAAAAGCGCTTGGAAGCTCAGCAACAGATCGAGTTTTATCAAGCTAGAATTTCCCGGGCTTTTGATAAAAGGGTTCGACGCCGAAGTTTTAAAGAAGGAGATCTGGTTCTTGCTGTTCGAAGACCTATGATTCTCACCTCTAAGAAGAAAGGAAAATTTGAACCTAAATGGGAAGGGCCGTTTGTGATAGAAACAGTTTATTCAAACGGTGCATATCGCCTGATTACTCAGGATGGCAGCAAATTAATGATGCCGATAAATAGGAAGTTCCTGAAAAAGTATTATCCGTAATACATTCAGGATAACCTATGTAAAACGGGAAGTTCCTAGAGAATCCTGTACAGGATATTTTAGGATAACCCGATATCAGTTGATTATCCTAAACGGAAACTGATTATAAGAATAGTCTATTCTTAATCGTGATAAAAATGATTAAGATTCTCTTACCACTTTTTGTTGAGATGAGATTTAATGACAATTAAT
Organism: Asparagus kiusianus; assembly: GCA_022839385.1. NCBI lineage: Eukaryota > Viridiplantae > Streptophyta > Magnoliopsida > Asparagales > Asparagaceae > Asparagus > Asparagus kiusianus. The sequence goes on along the minus strand of BQKN01065711.1, from coordinate 253,556 downwards.
CTTTCCTCACAAAACCCTGTAATGCGATCATGGAAAGGGAAACTCGATGATTCGTAACCCCACACCATGAAACCCCACCAATCAGATCGACCAATGATGGTCATCGTTCTGTATCAGTTGACAAATTATTTCATGTCGAATTCTTATATTTGAAATCAAAATTTCCCACCGAATAGTTTGTGCAAATCAACAAACTCATTGTTATTTGTACCCTACTCCTATTCATCATTTGGTCAAACCTTATTACAGTTAGGACCATAACCAAAATCCCCTCTCGATTCGTTCCATGAACGAGAGGTCCACAAATTGAGTGATCAAACCTTTAAACAGTTAGGATCATCTTAAAACCCCCACTTGGTCAAACCTTCCTACAATTAGGACCAAAACCAAAATTCCCTCTCGATTCGTTCCATGAACGAGAGGTCCACAAACTGAATAATCAAACCTTATGGCAGTTAGGATTATTCAAACCAATCCGAATTCTCTAAGTGGAGATCCCACTTTGAGTTTCCTTTGGACCAGGAGATAGAATATAAAATTCTTCCTCTTCGATTCTGGGTTTATCTCTACCAACAAACAAGAGACCAAGAGACGGAATATGAAATTATTCCTCTTCAATTCTGGGTTTATCTCTACCAACAAACAAGAGACCAGGAGATAGAATATAAAATTCTTCCTCTCCGATTCTGGGTTTATCTCTACTAACAAATAAGAGACCAAGAGACGGAATATGAAATTATTCCTCTTCAATTCTGGGTTTATCTCTACCAACAAACAAGAGACCAGGAGATAGAATATAAAATTCTTCCTCTCTGATTCTGGGTTTATCTCTACCAATAAACAAGAGACCAAGAAACGGAATATGAAATTATTCCTCTTCAATTCTGGGTTTATCTCTACCAACAAACAAGAGACCAGGAGATAGAATATAAAATTCTCCCTATCCGATTCTGGGTTTATCTCTACCAATAAACAAGAGATTGAAAGCTGGAATATCCAATTCCTTCTTCACAAACTTGGGTTCGTTTTCATACATAGAAAATGCTACCTATTCGTACTTTAAAATCCATGTCATTCACGCATGGGGGATGTTATCTCTATCCCTTATTAGAGATAAGCCTACATCTAACACATGTAGCCTACACATTCAATGCTGTAGTTCAAAGTCTAAAAGAGTTTAAGTCTTTTAGCCCAACGTTATATGTAAAACGGATTTAGATAATTCACATACTAGCCCGATTCAAACGGTAATCTGTAAATGAATATCAAATCCGTTGATGGCTGAGGGTTTGCCAAAAATCCTATAAATATTATGGTTATTTATTCTAAACAAGAATGAGTAATCATAATAAAATCTCAATGAGCAAAAGGCTTCGTTATATTGATCGAAAGCGTTCAAGCATAGATATAAAAATACATGTTCTTCAATTACAAAAGTTTATATTGACGAATCTGATCTTCTAGTTTTGAAAGCTCTACCGCATAAGCTTGTTCAAGCTCAACGGTCAGTTTAACTTTGAAGGCTTCTTCGTCAACACTCTGAAGTTTGACGACCTCTCGTTCCTTCTCAGCAAGTCTCTTATCCTGAATATTCAATTGCTGAAACAGGTTTTCTTCAATTTGAGTTGTCTTCGTCAACTCGGACTCTAAAATTTCACGAGCATCCTTAGCTTTTGCAAGTTGTTTTTCTAGGCAGTCTATTTCAGCTTGGTTAGACTCTAAATCCCGTTGTAGATCGACCTTAGCCTGTGTTCTCTTGGCGACATGCACCCTAAGCTGATGACTGTGGACTCTTAGCTTTTGGAGCTCGGAGTTAGCAGATTTTTGAGAATCGCGCCACGCTTGCAACCTGGAGTCCATGTGAGAGGCGATATAGGAGGGTACGCCTTTGATGCGGAGATCCTTCAGAAGTTCAACATGTTGTTTCAAGTCAACCGAATAAGCGTTGATCGAATCAGCTAACTCACCATATCCTTCCTCTCTGATTTCCGATATGTAGAGATCAAGAGGCCTCTTAAATTTCTCAAAAGGTGATCCTTTGAAGAGAATACGATCGACCATGGTATTTAAAAAGGAGACAAAACCTTGGAGATCAGAACAGATGACAGCTTTATCCGGATCTTCATCAGCCAATAATGTTTGAATGCGGTCTGATAAGGAGGAAGAAGAAGCTGCGATGAGGACAAATAAGTCAGTACAAGATATATGTACATACATAAAAGCGATCTGAAACATGCTAAATTTAACGGAAGAACCTTCAATAGGACCCGGCTTGTCCAATGGGGGTAGTCTGGTCTCCTGAACAGTCAAAGCTGGTTCAGGAATAGCAGCTTTTGATGCACCAGCTATGTCAGAAGATTCTGTAATTTTAACCTCAGAAGACTTCGGGTCTAAGTCTAGGGATTTCTCAGGAGAAGATTCTGCAGACAAAAGAATCATAATAAATATAATAGAATATCGATCAGAAACTTGAAACGAATGAGGGTTAAAACTCACCAATTCCAGGCACAATATCAGCCGACGTACCAACTTCTTCAGTTGGTCTCGCTTTTGTTGCGACCGGACTGATTTGAGGAGTGACGGTGACTTCTATTATCATGGGGTTCATAGGAGTAGCAGGTTGAGATTCAGGAATAGATGATTGAAGGTCAACTTTAGTTCCTGCCCATGATGAGTGATCACGATCCCCAGGTTGATCGTAAGTTCCAGCGATTATAGTTGTATCAGATCTGGTTACTGGTCCTATAATTCGAACATTTACACGATTAATCAAGTAAGGAAATATATGATAAGGGGTTTGCAGAATAGAAACCTTACCCTCAAAAGAACCTGCTTCTGTTAAACCAGCTCCAACTGTTGATTCTATGGCTGCACCAGTGGCTCTCCCCGACAACAAATCAGAGATTTGCTGATGGTCGTCTTCTAAGATGTCCATATTAAAGTCGAGATCAGTAAAATCGTCGATTTTAGGGGTATGGGTAGTCTCTCCTTCAGGTGGTGCGTTCATTATGACATCTATAGGATGCATTGAGTCATAAATAATATATGAATCTAAATGAAGTTGTTCGAGACGAAGATTAACTTTACCTTCGTTGATCGGGACGAATTCAGGAGCCTCACCACTGGCACCCACTTCTTTTAGTTTAACTAAAAGAATACAAAGCGCACAAGTCGTTAGAGGAGGTACACGTCCTGACTCATTCATTTCTTGGAATTCTCTTCCGAACGGGGAAAGATCAATACCTGCGTCTGGAGCCGACGGGTTAATATCTGAAGTTGGTGGAACACCAGTTACTTCTTCCCTCAGAGCATCCTGCATCTGTTGGACGAAGCTGGCTTCCTCAGTTTCCAGACCGCCAGGAGAAGCAGCATCCGCCCGAAATTCTCCCTCTTCTTGACTCCCTGCAAAGACTGAGTATAAGATAAGCCCGATAAGAGCAAATAAGTGAGAATAAAAATGAATTTTTACCTTGTTCCGCGGAAGAAGCACTATGATCAGACGTCTCCTCTACAGCGGGAAGATGAACACGAGGCTTGGAGGTGGCTTTCTTTTGTCTTTTCAGTGGACGTGCCTCATCCTAGATTCCAGAGCCTTCGTGACGATGTTTGGTACGTAATTCAGCTTTAGGAGAGACCTGGGCTTGAGCTTGCGCAGAAGGGTGAGATCTTCGCTGAAGAGTAAGAGGCACTGTATATTCCTCATCCTCTTCATCGCCACTAAGGACTTCCACCGTCATCCGGTTGGGGTGAGTCATAACGACTCTTTCTCTCTTTCTTCTCGGAGCATCTGGTGGTTGAGTAGGCGCGACAGATGGACGCACAAGTCCCCTCTCAAAGAATGAATCAGGGAGACCAGCTATTTCATCAGAACTCGAGTCGGTCTCACCCGCCTCCTCAGAAGTCTCTGTTTCCTCGGAGTCAAATTCTTCTTCACTACCAGCTGAGCGGGCCGGTTCTTTGCCTTTCCTCGATGATTCAGCGGCCTCTTTCTTTTGGGGCGAAGTTATAGCTTCACGGGTCACTCCTCTTGTGCGCCGCGGGACTGTCTCTTCTTCTGATTCCGACCTTCTCCTATACCGGGTGATGATGTTGGCAGCGATCAACCACTTGCAAAATAGAAAAGTCATCCGTAGAGGCGGCCTTTCCAACGGGAGATCGAACTCCGCACTCGTGCAGCCAGCGATGCTCCAGAACCAGGCTCTCGCTCCGTCGATAAGTCCTCCTCGAAAGCTAAGGTGACGATTCGGGTTGCCGACATAAATCTGATCATAGCCAAATTGGCGAGCAAATCGACATGGAAGATAAGGTTCAATATGACAAATATCTCTCACCCTAAACAAAAGATAACCTGGGCGAATGTTCATCAGCCATCTGAAGCATCCGACATCCAGGATGGTGCGATTCTGTCTTGGGTCCTCAGCGTCCAGTAAGGTCGTGTTGTACGTACCGGAGAATCGAGGGAAACAGGGAAAGAACTCCCAACATTTGTGAACCTTAAAGTGTCTCGTTATGTCCACCCATCAATGCTTAACCCATCTATAACCCTCAAGATTCTACAACAGAGGGAGATTAGGATCCACCGTCTCGGGAGCTTCCATCAAATCTGGCCGATGAAGGACTAACCAGGTCATTAGATAAGTGTAGGGTAGCTCTAGCTTCGGAATGGGGACATTGGCAGAGGGTTTCTTTTTCTCTTGAGTAAATACAGAGATTATTTACCGTAATCCACTGTGAATATTAGCCACCATAGCAGGAAGCAAGGATAATTTGCGACCTGTAGTCAACTGGACGGCTGGGTACAACACTTCCATCGGCATAGCATCAGAAGACTGATGAGGAACTACGAACCTTTTTAACCATAAAGCTAGGAAACCAGCTAGCAGAGTGGTGGAATTAATCAGAACACCAGCTTGCCACAGAAAAGAACAAAACTTGGTGCCATGGGGGAATCAGTCTTCCGAGTGAGAAGTGTAAGACTGTGCGTTCGTTTTCTCCAACAGCCGGTTGATTCCATTCGGGGTTAAAGGAGATAGTTCGTACACTGTGACGCCCCTGGGTTCACACACGGCTGCAGTCCGAGGTGAAACCAAGAATGTCAAACTTGCCATGCACCACACCGTGCAATAACATGTTTCACCATCACAATCACTATCTCTCTAGTGGAGTCAACAACAGGTGTAGGTACAAAGCAAGTGAAAAGTGAATCAACAATACTGGATGAAATGATAGAACACAATACATCTCATCAACGAAATAAACTGTAGTACATAGTCAAAGTCTGAAATGAAATAAACTGGAGTTCTTACAAGTCTCAAAATACAGTAAGTCTGAGTAAAGGAAATTAAGGCAACACAGCCTTTACAACTCTAGAATAAACTCTCAAATGTCTGACAACACTACAGTGGAGCTCACAGAAAATAATACATAGATAATATGAAAAAGCTGGACACTAAAGTAGTCCGCTAAC
>BQKN01065711.1:233646-248079 GCA_022839385.1 Asparagus kiusianus | reverse complement strand
TCGATGAGTCGACTCATGATATGTCATGAGTCGACTCATGACTCATGGGTCGACTCATAAATTATGAGTCGACTCAGCAGAAAGAAAAAGGGAACAGGACTCGATATCATGAGTCGACTTATGACAGGCGCAAGTCGACTCAACCTGATCAGTCGACTCATGACATGTTATGAGTCGACTCATGAACAAAAATCTGCATACTTCGATTTCTTTTGCACACGATTTGCAAACTTGCAACTCATCCTCATACCTGAGGCATATACACATGCTCATAAGCTCAAATATCATTTTCCATGCATGACCATGCAACACAGATATTTATAATATATATTAAATGTCTTTATTCACTCATATTCACACTTGTAAGTTGTCAAAATCAACGGGGTCTTACATACACCTCCGCTGAACGATTATCCAGGTTCTTGAACAGATAATCAGCAAATTGCTTCAGGCTGATCTGGGAAGCTTTCTTCCTAGCTTTAGTCTCCATCTCAGCTATGGCTATATGGTAATGACAAGTCAGTTCCCATAGAGTGTCATGGGTCATAGCTGATCGATCTTTCATCTTGTTTAACTGACTGGTGGTTGGGAAGAATTCCTGATATGGAACATCTCCTAGGGGCAGACCAGACACCTTCATCATCTCGTGCAGTGGTAACCCGAGTTCCCCATTCTTGATGAAGAATGTGTTAGTGTCAGGGTTGTAGGTCTCGAACAAGCAGAGGAAATGACCTACACTAATCTGCAGACCATACATGGTGGCACGAATTGGGGTTAACAACCCTAGTTCTGCTAATTCCCGCCCCCATCGGTTCAACACATAGCGTGTCATTCTGGTCCACCACTTATCTCCGGAATAGTGGACCCATCCATAACACCTGAAATTCTCGTGGGGTAATTTCTTCCCCGCTGCTGCTAACCTGTTCTTCACGGTGTTAGCTTGTGCAGCTGTCTCGTTCTGAGGGATGTTGTCCTAGCCTAAGATGCCTGGATGAAGTCCTCGCACAGATGCTCTCTCACTGGAACCTGGGGTGGCCTCCTTCCTAATGAAACCACAGTGAATGCGTTCGTGGTTTTCGGTTAACCTCCAGAACATTTCACGTCCAACAGATAGGTTTCTGAATTGTAAAAGCGAGTGTTCCCGAGGAATCCAAGGCAGATATAAGAATGAAGACCCGCTTTGATGCAACCATTGTGCAGGCCTACAGAATGCGATCTCCGGATCCTTTACGGAGTCACCAAATAAGAAATCAGGCTTCCTTATGCATTGATTTTCATCTTGCTCTGAAATCAAAGTGGTGTCCGTTATTAGTCGTCACAGAATACGGCAACTACCCCGCTGAATCAGTTCTCTGGCTCCTTCGCTGTAGTCTGACTTGAATTGAGGAGCGGACTCGATTAACGGTAACCCCTCATAATAAGAATGAGTGGCGCTGCTCTGACCCGTAACTTCATCAACGGTGAAGATCGTGGAAGGAAAATGGACTGATAAAGAAATACACATAAATCGTGTAAGGATGGTCCTAAAATTTTAGAGAAAGCGGTATATCTTACTCTATAAGATATAGTTGCTATCTCATAACAGGTGTGACGATTTTCCATCTACCACATGTATAAAGGAGATATGCGTTACTATGCACGGGCATTATAACGGCATACCAAAACCTTTCAACACATGTGGGATGATATAAAATCGCTCCTGTGTGTTCTGAAGTGCGTTTTGTCTAAGCAAAACAAACACTTTTAAGCGTCGATCCCCTCAAAGGAGGATACCGACTCTTCTCGAGAGTATCTCAAAGGATACAAACGAGGATCTGCATACAAATACAGTATTGTACATATGAAATTGACAAAATACTGTATGTAAATCGATGAAAGGATGAGAAACATACCCCCATGTGAAGCGGCAACGGGAGCAGCCCCCTTAGGAGACTGAACAGTCTAACAGCCTCGGGGAACTTGAGCTCTACGCGGCGACATGACGAATATATGATCTACAGTAAAATCCAACGAGAAAGTTACGATTTTGAACGTGAACTTGAACAAAATATCATGAAATATAGCTTAAACAGTGCATGCAAGATCACAATTGAAGAAAATCAAAATTTGGAAAAAAGAAGAGGCGAACAAACCTTCACAAATCCGAGTGGAATCTCCCCAAACAAAGGCACCACACAAATCAGAAACAAAGAAGGCAAGGGGAAGTCGAAAACTGCAAGAAATCTCCAAGAAATCGCCAGGAAATCGCCCAAAAAATCGCTGCAGAATCGACGTAAAAAACCCTAGAAAACCCAAGTCCGACTTTATATACTCGCTGTCTCGCTGAACGAGACAGTAAACTCTGTCTCGCACGGCGAGACAGCAAACTCTGTCTCGCACGGCGAGACAGCAAACCCTGTCTCGCACGGCGAGACAAAAAACCCAGTCTCGCACGGCGAGACAGCATATACTATCTCGTAGCATGAGACAGCAGACTTTCTCTTAGTCAAAAGCCAAATGTGGTATGCATGAATACTCCAATGGGTACACAAGTCTAAATTGTTTTTCCCTACCCTCAACAGAAAGTTTCTGGAGAATATTAATCTGAATATTCTTAAGGATAACCTGATGAGTTCTCAATGGATGTATCAATTCAGTGATAAAAACTGAACCTACAAGAACAAGTACCAGCTTCGATTCAATATCTCGACAACGGTCAAGCGATAAACGTGACGCCGGGAAAACATTAGCTATTCTACAAAGAACTGAATAGACTAAAAGAAGAAGAGATCAAGAGTTGAAGCCATTTACAAGTCCTTCTACACGATCTACTCAACCAAGCATTGAAGGGATCGTAAGTAAAATCTATCTTATCCAAAGTATCCCAGACTCCTCTATAAAAGAATGAGTCTGGAATACTTTGGAGGCGGTATCTGTAGGCATCAAAAAATACTAATAGATATCCAAACATGGAGAAGATCATCCAAAAATCACATCATACTGTCTTAGGAAAAAAATCAAGACAGATATGAACTGTCTCGCCAGCGAGACAGACTTTGCTGTCTCGCCAGCGAGATAGTGTTTGCTGTCCCACCAGCGAGACAGTGTTGAAATGGTTGAAACCGCCTTGATAACTACCCTACACGTGTCCATTAACTGCTAAGGGACGTGGGAAACAACGTGGGCGAAAATCACGTGAATAACTGCCAAAATAACGGAGTTTGAAACGTGGGAAGACAGTTACAGCGAGAAACTACCAAGAATATTCGTTTTCCGAGACAGTATTTACTGTCTCGCTGGGCGAGACAGCAAATTTACTATCTCGCTGGGCGAGACAGCAAACACTGTCTCGGCCAGCGAGACAGTAAACACTGTCTCGCCGTACTAATTCTGTCTTTTGTCGAGTTTTGTTAGTTATGAAACCCAGAGGCTATAAATACCCCCCTAGGGTCATTTCTGACGAGGATCGAGCACTTGTTAGAGCATTCCAGAGCAGAGAGAGCAGAGATTTCAGTTCTTGGAACAATTCCTTGAGTTCGAGCTTTGACTTGATCTTAAGAAGAACGATTATCTTACTTTGATAAGATCTTTGTTTCAAATTCTCACTTCGATAAACGAAGGTAGAATCATTAAGCCCCCTCTTCACGATCTGTGATTCGGCGGTCCACGAGCTAACGCGCTCCTGGCACAGGCAAAGTCCCACAAAAACAGTAGTTGATAAACAGCTATTGTGTTATTTTCTCAAAAGTTATAATTTTCGCTTTGTTGTGTAAAAGAAGTCTTATAAAAAGACTATCTCTTTAAATTTGTTGTAATCAAAATAAGATATAATGAATTCGACAACAAAACAGACTTTTGACGAAAACAGTGTTGTTCTTTTATTTATTGTTTTATTCATAGGATTTGGAGTTGGAATTTAGTGATTCATAATTTGAGACATGGTATATACATGAGGGTTTCCTTGTTTGGATTATTTCTTTCGACGTACTAATTCTCATGTTGTGGATTTCTAAATCTTAATTTCCTTTTAGTTTAGGATAGATGATTTATATAACTATATGTACTAATTTGTATTTTTATACTCCTAACCCCCTTTCCCCTTGGGGGCGGTGGAGATGTTCTCGTTAGCGTTTTGACGCTCATCGTTTCACCTATTTTCAGGCATCGAGTCAAGTATACGGGGAGTCGCAAGTTGATAGAGTTTCGGCTTAGCTTCCATCATTATTTATTATTAGTGGTTTATTTGTGTTTTACAGTAGTTATGGTTTATTTTTAGACATTAGCGTTGTATTTTATTTTGGAAGGATGTGTGCCTTAGTACTATTTGAGTTGACTCTTATGTATTAAGATATTTCATTTTTATTCCAGTTTCTCAGTTGTACTCTCTTCTACTCAGTTGGAACATCTTCTACTCAGTTGGAACATGATTATGAATATTTAGATATCTTTTCTCTATATCATGTTCATTGTATTCTTATCTTTATTTTATCTGCTTTGTACCTACACTTGATTATTTATTGATTCTACTAGACAGATATTATTGTGATGGTGACACGTGTCTTTGCACAGTGTGGGTGCTTGGTAGGTTTGACATCTTTGGGTTTACCTTGGACTACAGCCTTGTGTGGAACCAGGGACGTCACATGCACCGAATCCAGACGATCAAGCCGACCCTCCAAGTCCTTAACAATTATCGTGGACGTCGAAGGTGTCGACCGCTCCTTCGACTCGATTTAGTGTCCTCCTCGATTGCCGCTTTCAGGTGCCTCTCGGACTCGATTGCGATTGCGATGACACCTAAGGTGAGGACTCTAAGGTGATTCTATTTTACTAAGTCTAAGTTGATTGAGCAATTAAGCCCAAGGAGTATTTCTGTACTTAATGACTTAAGCCCAATTTAGTTACGATCCATTGGTCCAAAGCTCGTTACAAGGTCACTTAGAAAATCCTGATAAAATAGAAAATCACCAAGGAATGAATATGTGTGTGTGTATGTATGTGTGTGTGTGCGTGTATGTGTGTGTGTGTGTCTACACACACACGTGCAATACACATGGTTAAATATCATGATTCAATGTTTTTAGTTTATTATTTTACTAAAATTTGTTGCTCGGTTTCACTTTGACAGTTTTTACTCACTTATGTCTCTAAAATTTAGCATTATGATTATTTATTACCTTTTATGTTATCTAAATAGGCTACACCTAATTTAAATGTTCATGTTGGTAATTAAATTGATACGAAATAAACATAATCGATCCAAAGCCAATTTCATTTGGACTGACATGAAATCAAGCTTGACCTGAGGAAGTGTAGGATTGCAAAAGTAAAAAAACACCAAAAAATAGCTTTATAAGCCAAGATGATTGATTAAAAGTCATCTAAAATGACATAAAAGAGAATATGGAGTTTATTACCAAAAAAATATGGAGTTTGTTTCTAAATAATGATAGGCTTCATATAATAGCTTTTTTCTTATGCTATTATAGATAAGTGTCATATGTATACCTTTTGTCCATCACGGTGATTTTTCTTCTCTTATCTGGCTTGCTATATCTCACAACATAACCGATCAATGACTTCACTTTAGTTTTTATTGCAATTTATTTATATGTAATTTTATAATAAGTTACCTTTAGTATTTAAAGAATAAAGCATGAAAATTTATAAATACTTACTATTTTTAAATTTATGATGCTTACTAATTTGTCTTATCTTCCATGGAGAATGTTGCTTTAATTGGGACAAACTTATTTAATATGTTCTTTAAGGGGAACTCAGTCAACGCTTCTTTGATAGAAATACTTTTTGTCAATGTCAATTCCAGTAATTCATATATGTCTTTAAATTTTAGGTTTATTTCCATGACTTCTCCATTTGAAATGAAAACAACTTGATTCTTTTGAATGATATCTCTGAATTTTTTGATAGTTTTTCCATACATAACTCATTGTATTATTTTTTACCCTATAAATATTATTAATATCAGAGATCAATGTTGTAAATTATAATTAATTAATACTAAGCTATTATATTATAGCCTTTATCTGTTTTATATGATTTAGTCTCTCATTAATGCTAGTTATATATTTTTGATACTTTCACTTATTAGTAAAATTATATGCAATTACTTTAATTTATACAGTAATGTTGATTTTTAATCTATCATATATTTTTCTAATTTTTTATTCCTTAATTGAATGTTTTTAATCTATTGTTATTGTTATTTTTTGCCAACATTAAGTTAGACTACTTTCAGATACTAACAAGGGATGGTAAACCACATATCTTAACGAAAAAATATCAAACAATTATTCTTTTCTTCGCTAAGTTTTTAGTTTCAGCTTTTTTTGTGATTTTAAACTTCTGATGGTGTGTTCTATAGTTTTTGAAACTTTGAGAGTATTTTTTAAAAATTTTAAAATTTAAATGGGGTTCTTGTAATTTTCATATTTTATATGTTGGTGGTAGGTTTTCAAATATGAGGATATTTCTTACAATTCTAAAATTTTAATAATGTTTTTAGCAATTATTAAAACTTAGGGTTGTTTTTTACAAAATTTAAAATTTTAGTGATTTGCTAATTGTTGGATATCATGTCCCCATAATATAATTTTGATGATAACAATTTATTCATAATGTGAATCACTATGTGTATGTACTAACATTTCAATGTAGTTATCAACATGAACAAAGTACAAGATGAGTTCAAGGCATCAAGAAGTAAAGAAGATGAAGAGCTAAGTTTCTGTAAAAAAAAAAAAAAGAGTAGTAGACTACTAAGGATTATAGTCAACTACTCAGCTTCGTATGTTGAATTCCAGATTTTGTGTTTTACAGAGTAGTCAACTAATGACAATAATAGTCGACTACTAAGGAAAAATTCTAAGTTTTCTAAAGATTGTTGAACTCAGAGTAGTCAATTACAACAACAATTAGTCGACCACTAAGACAGTTTTCTGACATTTTAGAATTCAAATTATTAACAGTTTATAGCCATTTTTTTGTATGTTTTTAGGGTTTGAAAACCTACCTTTTCAAGGCTATAAATATGATACATGTTCAAAATTTTGGGTCACGAATTCATATATACAAGATTCAAGTTTTGTACATCTTTCAAAAGAATTTTTTTTAGATTTTCACTAAGTGTTGAGAAAAAATATTTTCTGAATTTGCCTTTGATCCTTATTCAATATACAATCAAGTTAGGCAATTTTCAGAGATTCAAAATATTCCTAGCTACTACTACACATCACAATACTATCAAGGCTTATAGGAATCAAGTTGTATCAAGACAAGTGTTCTCTCGGGTGTGAGAGGTGTAATCTCTTGGTGAAGAGATTGGGTACAATTTGCAGGGACTTGCAAATTGGTCAGATTTGATGTTTTAATTTTGTAAGTTTTTCAAAATCATAATGGAACTCTCAAGTGGGATTTGTTTGGGGACTGGATGTACACCTGGGAGATAGAACCAGTATAAAATTATGTGTTTGTGATTGTTAATTTCTATGATTGTGCTATTTCTTTGCAAATTATAATCTTTTTTTCATTAATTTTTAAAAGAACACTATTCATCCCCCCTCTAGTGTTTTATTGTGATTGAATCAGATCGAACATTTGGTATCAGAGCAATGTTGAAGAAATAGCATCAACATCAGATTCAACTTCAAAATTTAAGGAAGAACATTCTACAAATCGTCCACCAATGTTCGATGGACTAAACTACAACTATTGGAAGGGTCGGATGAGAATTTATCTCTAATGAGTTGGCTACGAACTTTGGTATGTTGTGGAAATAAAATATGAGAAGCCAACCACTCCTTTCACGAAATGGACTATATCTCAAAGGAACAATGCAAACTTGGATTCTAAACCAATGAATGCCTTATTTTGTGCCCTTGACAAGAATAAGTTCAATAGTGTGTCAATGGCCACATCCGCATATGATATTTGGCACACACTCGAAGTAACTCATGAAGGTACAAGTAAGGTTAAAGAATCTAAAATTTCTCTTATTGTACACAAATTCGAATTATTTAGAATGAAGGAAAACGAGACCATTGGAGAGATGTTTACAGGATTCACCGATATCACAAATTCTCTCATCAATCTTGGAAAAGAATTTACTCAAATGGAAATGGTGCAAAAGATCCTTCATTCTCTTACTCCACAATGGGAAAAGAAAGTTACCATAATAGAAGAAGCAAATGACTTATCAACTCTTACGGTAGAAAATCTTATTGGAAATCTCATGGCCTATGAAGTCCAAATTAAAGATAGAAAGAATGAGGATGAAACAAAGAACATGAAAGTGCTTGCATTCAATACTACTTCCGATAAAAAAGATTCGGATGATGATGAAGAAATGAGCATGTTTGCACGCAAATTTAGAAAATTCATAAAACAAAGTAAGTTCAAATCAAAGAATTCAAATTCAAATAACTTACTTTGTTTCAAGTGTAACAAACCAGGACATATGAAGAAAGATTGTCCATTGTTGAAAAATAAGCAAAAATCAAATTACTTCAACAACTTCAATAATATCCAAAGCAACAAGAAAAGGAAGGCTTTGGCGGCTACATGGGATGAAAGTGATGATTCATCTTTCGATGAAGAAATTGAAGAAAAGGAAAGTGCTCATATGTGTTTTATGGCTCAAGATGAAGTAAGTAATAATAAAGATAATGTAGAATCACATAATTTTCTTAAAGGTGAAAATAAAAGATTACTTGAAGAAGTTTCTGATTTTAATTCTTCCACTTCTTTTAATTCTCAAATAATTGAATTAAATAAGGAAAATAAATCCTTGCTTAAAGAAAATCATGTTTTGTCAAATGAGAATGTTTATCTAAAATCAGAATGTAATAATTTAAAAATTCGCATTAATGTTTTAGATAAAGATATTTCTTCTATTGAATTAAAATATGATGATATATGTTTGAATGTTAGTAAATTCAATAAAGGAAAAGAAAATCTTAATAGTTTACTTTCATTTCAAAAAGAATCTCAAAAAATAAAAAGTTTGGGTTTTCATGTTAATAATAATATTTCTAAGAAAACTATTTTTGTAAAACCTATTTGTAAATTGCATGAACATAATATTAAAACTAATGCTTTATATGAAAAGAAATCAAAATACTTATCTATTTGGATTTCTAAGGAATTAACTCCTTTAAAGAAAAAGTGTTATATTTCTGATTTTATTAAAAATGTTTGTTCATCAAAGAATTATTTAGGTAAATCAAACTCTTCATGGGTTTGGTTTCCTAAAGGCTAATTCTATGGACCCAACATAGCATAGGTACCAAAATTATAAATGTTTATCATTTTAGGTACCTAAGAAAAACAGGAGGATTTTAGATAGCGGTTATTCTAAACATATGATTGGTAATATACAATTGTTGTCATCTTGTCAAAATAAGAATGGTGGTACCGTCACTTTTGGAGATAACAACAAAGGGAAGGTCATCGGTATTGGAATTATCGATAATCTAAATAAACCTATTATTGATAATGTTTTATTAGTTGATGGTCTTAAACATAATTTGCTTAGTATATACAGCTTTGTAATAAAGTTTTTAAAATTATTTTTGAAAAATAATATTGTTTAATTTATGATATTGATATGATTACTATATTATTTAAAGGATATAAAAAAATAATATATATGTTTTATCTATGAATAACATTTCTAATGAACATTGTCTTTTTGCATCTTCTAATAATTCTATTTTATGGTATAAACATTTTGGTCATGTTAACTTTAAACATATTTCTAAAATTTCTAAAAATGATTATGTTAAAGGTTTGCCTAAGCTTTATAAAGATAATTTTTGTGATGCATGTTAACAAGAAAAAATACATAAATTATCTTTTAAATCTAAAGATGTAATTTCTACAAGTAAACCACTAGAATTAATTCATATTGATCTTTTTGGTCCTTCTAGAGTTGTATCATTAAATGGAAGCATTTATGCATTTGTACTTGTTGATGATTTTTCAAGATTTACATGGGTAATATTTTTTAAACATAAAAATGATGTTTTTAATGAGTTTTCTATTTTTTGTAAAAGAATTAAAAAAAACAAAACTCTCTTTCTATTATTACTATTCGTAGTGATCATGGAGAAGAATTTGAATATGAACTTTTTATAAATTTTTGTGATAAAAATGGTATTTCTCACACTTTTTTTCCTCAAGCAGCTCCACAAAATAGAGTTGTAGAAAGGAAGAATAGAACTTTACAAATTTGATTCTAAGTGTGAGGAAGGAATATTTGTTGGATATTCTAACCATAGCAAAGCTTATAGATTATATAACAAAAGAACCTTAGTCATTGAAGAATCTATGCATGCTTCTTTTGATGAGAATTTTACAAAAACACCTACTATTTTAAATAATGATGATGATTTAATTGATTCTATTCATGATACTCCAATGCTAGATGTTTCAAAAGATGATAATTTACAAAATGATTTACCAAAGGATTTTGTAGAAGTTCAAAATCATACACATGATTTGGTTATTAGTAATATTTCTAATAAAGTTACTACTAGATCTCATTTTAATTTGATTACTCATGCTATTTTTATTTCTATTATCGAACCTAAAATATAAAAGAAGCTTTACTTAATAATTTTTGGATAATTGCTATCAAGATGAACTAAATCAATTTACAAGAAATAACGTTTGAGATCTTGTACCTAAACCACAAGATAAGTCAATTATTGGAACCAAATAGATATCTAGAAATAAATTAGATGAATCTAGACAAGTTGTTAGAAACAAAGCCATATTAGTTGCACAAGGATATAATCAAGAAGAATATATTGATTATGATGAAACCTATGCGCTAGTTGCACGTTTAGAATCTATAAGAATTTTACTTATATTTGCGTATTTTATGAATTTTAAACTATATCAAATGGATGTTAAAAGTGCTTTTTTAAATGGTTTTATTAAAGAAGAAGTTTTTGTAGAACAACCTCCAGGTTTTGAAAATAAAAGTTTTTCAAATCATGTTTTTAAACTTAAGAAAGCATTATATGGTCTTAAACAAGCACCTCGTGCTTGGTATGATAGATTCAAGAAAATTCTTTTAACTTTAAGTTTTATAAATTGGAAAAGTTAATTCTACACTTTTTATAAAAAAAAATAAAGATATACTATTAATTTAAACATATGTAGATGATATAATATTTGGTTCTACTAATGATAATCTTTGTCAAGAGTTTGCTAACACTATGCAGGATGAATTTAAAATGAATCACATGGGTGAACTTAATTTCTTCCTTGGACTACAAATCAAACAAATAAAGGAAGGAATTTTCATCAACCAAGGCAAGTATGCTAAAGAATTACTCAAACGTTTTGGTATGGAAAATACAACAAGCAAACCAACACCAATAAGTACAACTACATCACTTGACAAAGATAAAAATGGTAAGAATGTTGATCAAAAGCTATATCGAGGTATGATTGGATCACTTCTTTACATTACTGTAAGTAAACCTGATATTATATTTAGTGTATGTTTATGTGCTAGATTTTAGTCTAACCCTAAAGAATCACACCTTAAAGATGTGAAAAGAATTTTTAGATATCTTAAAAACACTACAGATTATGGTTTATTTTATCCTAAGAATATCACATTTGATTTATTATCATATAGTGATGCTGATTTAGCCGGATGTAAATCTGATAGAAAAAGTATAAGTGGTACATGTCACTTTCTTGGACATTCACTTGTATCTTGGTTTAGTAAAAAATAAAATTTAGTATCATTATCAACTACTAAAGCAGAATATACTTCTGCTAGCCTTGCATGTGCTCAAGTTTTATGGATGAAACAAATATTATCTGATTATGGTTTAGTTTGTCCCACATCATCCATAATGTGTGACAATGCTAGTGCTATTAATTTATCTAAAAATCCTATTCAATATTCACGTACAAAACATATTGACATAAGACATCATTTTTTTACTTGATAATATACTAAAAGGTGTTATTGCTTTAGATTTTATTTCAACCAATAAACAAATTGCTGATATATTAACAAAACCTTTAAAAGAAGAAATATATGTTATATTAAGAAGAGAATTAGGTATATGTTCTTTAGAAGATTTAAATTAAGTTTTAAAATCATTACATATGCATATTCAGCCTTTATAGTCGACTAATCTCACTAGTAGTCGACTACATGCTCAAACATTACATATATACAATACTGTAAATGTCTTAGTAGTAGACTAATAATAAAAGTAGTCGACTACTTAGAACCTAAAACAGAAAAATTTTCTCTGTCGTTTACAGTGTAGTCGACTAATTTCTCTATTAGTCGACTGCAAAACCTGCATTTTCATTTAACCTTAGTTTTAACATATTGGATCTTTTATTTACCAAACCCAAAATCCAATACCCAATAAGCTTGAGTTATTTTGATCTCAACCATTCATCTTTTACCAGACGAATCAAGACCATATATCAAATTTTATTAAGATTAAATCTCAACCTTTCATTTTATTTTTTGATCTAATCTTGACCATATATTGTTTAAGCTACAAAAACTACCCTAAATCCTAAACTACCCACTCTCTCACACTCCATAAACTGATCCCTTTTCTTCCTCACTTCAGAACCGACCGAATCCAGGTTTGGGCATCATCAATTTTTCACTTTTCACAAAAAATTCCCTCAAATTCCTAGTTTTCTTGAGTTTGTCAGTTCTGGTAGTCGACTACAACAAGTTCTAGTCGACTATTTCTAGGGTTATCATCAGTTTAATAATTTCTTCAACTTGATCTTTACTAGTTCTTGTTCTTTTTTGAATTATCATGTCTAGAGCAAAGAAGGCTAAGCAAGTTCATACAAGTGTTAATGATAAAATCATTGTCTATTTAAAAAGTCTTGATTTACTTGAAGACTTTAACAATAGATCTACATTTAAAGTTCTTCTAGGACGTTTTGTGAAATTTGATGATTTCATCCCTTAGAACTTTAGTTCATACTTTGAAAATGTGGGATTGCTTGAATTATTCTCATCCGAAAATAAAAAACCCACTTATC
Source organism: Asparagus kiusianus (assembly GCA_022839385.1). Lineage (NCBI taxonomy): Eukaryota > Viridiplantae > Streptophyta > Magnoliopsida > Asparagales > Asparagaceae > Asparagus > Asparagus kiusianus. The sequence goes on along the minus strand of BQKN01065711.1, from coordinate 235,032 downwards.
CTTTTTTTGTTCAACTGTTCTTTATAATATAAAACGTGCAGGAACTATAAGTGGAACTAAAAAATTAAAAACTCTTGTGAAAGAAATAGAAATTGAATTGACTTCTAAGTCAATTAGAAAAATATTTAATATTCCTTTTAGAGGTGTTTCACTTAGATCAATCAAAATGAATGATGCAAATTTACTATCCAATCATATTTTTCTTCCGGGTTACGGTAAACCTTTAAATAATTCAAATAAACTTTATCCAATTCCTTGTTTCATTGCTCGAATCTTAGCCTATAATATATTTCCAAAAACTAGGAGTTTCCATTTTATTTCTCTAGATTTAGCAAAAGCATTATATGCTATAATGGAGAATATCCAAGTTAATTGGGCTGAAGTTTATTATGACAATCTCTTGACTATACCAAAAGGATTTCTTCCTTATGATGCATTTTTAACAAATGTCTTTGATAAATTCCATGTCGATCTTGAATTAGAAAATTCTGTCGTTCGTTCCATTGAGTTCTTTGACTCTAATGCCTAAACAAGGATGAAGTTAACTAATTTTAAACTTCATGATCAACATCACCAAGATGAGCCTCAACCTCCTCAAGAACAAATTCCGCATGATATTCTACAATCCTCAAGTCAAGCAGGTCCTTCTTCTAGCTAACAACCACCTCAAATGCAATCAGAACCTTCTTGCTTCTCGGATGTGTAATATAACATATTATCTACATGCATTCTTGAGTTAGAGACTGGCCAACAAGCTCTTTATTCTTCGAACAATTACATCATCAGTATTCACGAGGAGTTAATCAAGAAATTTGATAACTTGGATATGAAGTTCAATGCATTCTTCCAAGAACATCCACCTCCTCCAGGACCTTCATGTTAGAGGATCATGCATGCATCATGTAGTGTTTGGCTTAGTTTCATGTTTGTGTTAAAAACTATGTGTTAACTTGGTTTGTTTAAGTTTATGTATCAAAAACTATGTGTTAGTTATTTGCTTTAAGACTTGTGTAATATGTCATATGTTGCTATTATGTTTATGTTGCTTAAGACTATGTATGAATTTGTGCTTTTTTTTTATCATGCTTACTAGGTTTATATTTTATATTTTGTGTTCATGAGATACTTTTATTACAAACAGATTGCGAAGATGGAAATTGTCAAAATTTTGATATTTATGACAAGTCTTTGCCTACCCATATGGATGGGTGAAGTGATGGACTATGTTCATAATTTGGAAGATCTTTTTGAAGTGTTAGCTCATGAAGAAAAAATTATGACATGCTTAGGATAGATGTGTATTTATTTTTGTTAATAACAAAGGGGGAGAATGGTATCAGAATTATGTTATATAGACTCAAAAATATGAATTGTAGACTCTAATAT
>BQKN01065711.1:220855-233636 GCA_022839385.1 Asparagus kiusianus | reverse complement strand
GAATTATGTTATATAGACTCAAAAATATGAATTGTAGACTCTAATATACTTTTATGCAGGAGGAGTAAGTATATTTGTTTATTAATGTTTATTTCTTTTAAAATATACTTACATATGCATAAATTATTTATCATCATCAAAAAGGGGGAGAATGTTGGATATCATGTCCCCATGATATGATTTTGATGATAACAATTTATTCATAATGTCAATAACTATGTGTATATACTAACATTTCAATGTAGTTATCAACATGAACAAGTAAAAGATGAATTCAAGGCATCAAGAAGTAAAGAAGATGAAGAGCTTATATATTAATATATTTTTTTTTTATATTTTCTTTACTTAGAAATTTTGTACAAGCCTTGATCACTCACACATACACACATAGAGATTAGAACACAATAACACAAGCTTAGTGTGTTGGTTAACAATAGAAATCCCCTATGTTAATCATTAGAGTATTTAGTTAATCATTGAGTCTAAAAATATTCCATACATGACGTTTTCACCCCTTAGTAGTCGACTAATTAGATTAGTAGTCGACTACTAAAGTCTTAGATCAAAATATAAGTTTTTGTAAAAATACAGAGTAGTCAACTACTAAGGATTATAGTCGACTATTCAGCTTCGTATGTTGAATTCCAGATTTTTTTTGTTTTACATAGTAGTCGACTAATGACAATAATAGTCAACTACTAAGGAAAAATTCTAAGTTTTCTAAAGATTGTTGAACTCAGAGTAGTTGACTACAACAACAATTAGTCGACTACTAAGATAGTTTTCTGACATTTTAGAATTTAAATTATTGACAGATTATAGTCATTTTGTGTACATTTTTAGGGTTTGAAAACCTATCTTTTCAAGGCTATAAATATGATACATGTTCAGAATTTTGAATCACGAATTCATATATACAAGATTCAAGTTTTGTGCATCTTTCAAAAGAAAATTTTTCAGATTTTCACTAAGTGTTGAGAAAAATCATTTTCTGAATTTGTCTTTGATCCTCATTCAACATACAATCAAGTTAGGCAATTTTTAGTGATTCAAAACATTCCTAGCCGCTGCTACACATCATAATACTATCAAGGCTTATAGGAATCAAGTTGAATCAAGACAAGTATTCTCTCAGGTGTGAGAGGTGTAATCTCTTGGTGAAGAGATTAGGTATAATTTGCAGGGACTTGCAAATTAGTCAGGTTTGATATTTTGATTTTGTAAGTTTTTTAATATCATAGTGGAACTCTCAAGTGGAATTTGCTTGGGGACTGGATGTACACCTGGGAGGTGAAACCAGTATAAAATTCTGTGTTTGTGATTGCTATTTTCTGTGATTGTGCTATTTCTTTCCAAATTATAATATTATTTGCATTAATTTTTAAAAGAACACTATTCACCACCCCCCCTCTAGTATTTTATTGTGATTGAATCAAATCCACCACTAATAATTTTAAGATTTGATATATTCTGGTTATACATTTTGAAACTTCAGGTTTTTTTACGATTTTAACTTTTGAGAGAGTTTTAGCAATTTCTACCACTTTGAGGCTTTTTTATAAATTTAAAATTTTTATGTGCATGGTGATAATCCTTTGGATTCATTTATATTATTTATAAGTTTTTGAATTTTAGAATTTCAAGGTATTTTTATAATTAAAACTTTTGAGAGTGTTTCTATAATTTTTTGAAATAATGAGGGTGTTAATCATAAATTTTAAATTCTTCAGGGCCTAGTGTTAATTTTAGATTTCATGTTTTTATTTTAAAATTTGAAAATTCAATGTTTTTTATAATTTCAAACTTTTTAGGTTATTTTATGCAGTTTTTGAAATTTTTTAGGTTTTTTGGCAATGCTTCATATAATATAGTATGTTAACTACATATGATTTCTTCACCTTAACAAACTAATATTATGGAGCTATTTCATATATTTTATTAATCTTTTTTATGAGCTATAGGTAGTTCACATTGGATTAATGTAGAATATACTTACTTTTTTCAAATTGTTAAGCTATAAGTAGTTCTTCTGGGTTTAATATATAGGATAAATTAGGATTAAGATAGATTAAGATTTAAATTAAATATTAAAAATAGCGAATGATAATACTGATCATGAAAACCTTTTATCAAACTCGTGTTTGTGTGTGTGTGTGTGCGCGCGCGCACGCGTTTGTATTGAAAAATAAATTGATCAAGAGGCTCCGGAATGTTTGAAACAAACAATTAACATGTTCCTTTCAAGAATTTTGGATAAATTACTAAGTTAGACTTGTTTTTGTATAACTATAATGAAACATTTTCTTTAAAATTTACTTTGGAGTGATGTATAAAAGTAAGTATAAACTAACTCTAGTTGGATTGATTAAAGATCTCAAATGAATTAATTATATATTAACTTCTTTAAAATTAGCAAGTTGATCGAATTTCGTGGGTATATTCACTACAAACCTTCACGAGATTACAACTTATCCTCTAGGGTACACTAGAGATTTAAAGGCTCATTGTATGCGTTAAATACAACATGATTCCTGCGAAAGTGACTTAGAATTTTTTTCTTATTTTTTATTTTCTTTCTTTGCTAGAGGATTAGTAAAAGTTAGGTGTGTTGAAATTTGATCTGTTGACCTTCTTATTTTGATGATGATTTACAACAATTTACTTCTAATATTGTTTGTCCAGTATTTGTGTTTTTGAATCAATTGTAGACAAGCAACATATTGGAGGTTGGATGGAATTGCGCATTCACGATCATATCCAATGGAGGCTGGCAGAATTATGGTATGAAGCCTATGTAATTCAAGTTCAAGATCCAAGTTTAAGTTTTATCCGTAAGTGTACCAAGTCAAGCTTATTGAAGATCAAGATTGCTTGGGTAACATTAGTTTAGATTTATATTATGTGTGTTAGTACTTTAAGCTCAATCATATATACACACACATGTTTGGTTTTTATATATATAGTTATATATATACACAAGTTTTAGTTATGAACTTAACAATCATTGTATACATATTTTATTAAGTTTATAAAATCATTTTATAGGGTTTCAAAACATTGTTTATGTCAAAACATCAAATTTCATGTATATCACATTTTTATGTTTTGGACACACTTACAAAATACATGTGTTTTCACAAATTGGAAACTCAATTTAAGAAATTCTTTTTCTAACATGTTCAATTTTATGTTTATAAATATTTCTAAAACTTTTATCAATTTTGGAATTAATTTGTTATGTTTATTTGAATTTACAAAATCAAGTTTTTAATAAGCTCATGTTCGTGCACATGTTCGTGCATGTTTTTGCAAAACTGATGCGTTTTTATAATTGGGAAATGCAATTTAAAAAATTTCTTTGTTTACATGTTTATACTCATATATATAAATATTTCCCCAAGTTTTACTAATTTTGGAGTTGTTTTGTTATTTTAAATTGAATTTACAAAATCGAGTTTTTAGCATTTTTTTAGAAATTGTATATCTGTATTCAAATATTTATTTCTCTCAACTGGGAAGTGATATTTTAGAAATTCTTTCTCTAAACTGTTTATATACATGTCTAGAACATTCCTTAAAATTTTCATGATTTTTGGAATTGATTTACTATTTTTAATTAATTTTACAAAGTCAGATACGTAAAATTTCAGAATCTGGGAAAAACAGAAACTGTCCGTAAACAGTACGGTCGACCGTGCTACAGTATAGTCGACCATCTTTACTGTAGTAGTCGACAGTTGCACAGTAACAATAACATCTGTTTTTTTATTTTTTTAATAGGTTTTTGAGGTTTTTTGAGTTGTTTTCTTCAAGCCTATATATACCCCTTTGCCATAAACAATCATGAAAGTGTTTTAAACAAGTTTAAGAAAGTTTTAACAAGGGTTTATGGTTGGTTTAAGTTTGTTTAAAAAGCTTTTTAAGTATTTGAGAATTTGATTTTGTGATTACAATTTCACAAGAGCTTGAGGAGATCCTCAATTGAAGTTTGGGCATTCAACTCATCTCTCTCTCACTCTTGATCTATAGAGAAGTTTTCCTAAACTCATTCTAGCTATTTATTGTTTTGATTCTAATTTCCATAAGCTAGATTTATTTGAGTTTAGTTTGTTTTATTGTATCTTATTATTTACACACACAACCATTGAGCTTATTGTATTTCATATATAGTATAATTTGGATTGTGGGGAGTGTAACTTAGAAATTGAGCTAACATTTTGTTCTCATCTATTGTAGAGAACAAATTATTTGTATTTATGAGTTTTATTGTAAGGATACACTTTGTAATACACTTGTACACTGAGAGGAGTGGTTGGTAAGAGACGGGGTCGAATCCAAGAGGAGTGGCGTCGGTTGACGAACCTAGGGAGAGGTCGTATCTGAGCACTTGAGGAGGAGGACACGGGCTAGGCCAACACTTAGAGGGTGTAGAGTATAATTGTAAGTGTGTAGTTGTAAAGTTTTTGATTGGCTAGAAAACCGAGTATGAGGTGTAAACGTTGTTCGGATAAGCGTAGAAAATCTGGTTATGATAGTGGATTTCTCCCCGGGAGTGGGGAGCGGAGATGTAGGACGGAAGGTCCAAACTCCGTGATCATTTGCTTGTGTTTGAGTTTGCTTTGGCGTTTCATTTATGCTTAGTGTTCATTACATTCTTGTCACCATCGTAAATTGCCCTATCATATTTGTAGATTGTTTATTTCACCCTTGTGTTAGTTTATATATTCTTGCATATATTTCATAGTATATCTCATTGCTGGACTATATTCATTTGCTCATATTGCTTATTCTTGCTTATAACATATTATATATCTATCTTGCAAGAAGAATAGTTTGAATTAGTTTTAATTGGCATAAAATCGGATTAGATTAGCATAAGACCCTAATCACCCCCCTCTAGGGTCTAACATGATCATCACATTTTATTACATTTTTGTACCTATATTCTATATTTTATTTTAAATGAAAATATTTGCTAATAATGTTCATTATCTTAATTTATAGGTAATGAAGATTTAAAGAATAAAAGCTCAACTGGACCGATTCTCCAAATTTTTCAAGACTTTATTGAAGCCTATAAGAATCCCAAAAGCCCAAAGAGAACGAAGTCAATAAAGTCAATATAGTTTGCTATAATTCCATTACAAACTATTCAATGAGCTCATCAATGAGCCTATCAATGAGCAGATCGATTAGAGTGTAACAAAATTGATCAATGGTTAATTTTGTTTCTTCCAAATCCTAGCTGGTCCAAGAGCTCAAGTTGAATGATGAAGGCTATAAATATAGGGGTAAAGTGAGGCGTTTATACAAAAAAAAAATTTGTAAAAACTCAATTTGGAGAGGAGGAATACTCTTAATTGAGAAGGTCTTACAAAAATTATAAACTTTAGTTTATAATAAATTAAAAATTCTCTTTTTTGTAATTTTCTTTCTTTTTTTCTTTTGATGATGAAGATGAAGATTTTCTTCACAATGGACCAACCCTTAGAATATAAGTTTTTATTTTTCTCTTTTATTTTCTTATTTTAGAATTGTGTGTTTTAAGATTTTATTTCTTATTTTTATTTATATTTGGTAGATTAGATTTATTGCTTTGTAGTGCAGATTTATTTTATAATTGTGGAGTAGATTTATTTTATAACCATTTAATTGCTGTTTAGTGTATATTTCTTCCTTATCTTTATTTTCTTTATAGTTTAGATTTACTTTCTTGTTCTTTATTGCTTTTTAGTATAGATTTTTCATCTTTGCTTTTGTTTTGCAATATGAGTAGCTAATTCTTATTAAAAAATCTAGGATTAGATGAAACTAGTTTAATTTCCTTTTGGTTTTTGAATTACTCTCTTTGTGCTTAAAATGATCATGTTTAGGATAGTCAACTAGAGAACTAATTGGTAGAAACAGAGTTTCATAATTTATACTTTTCTTAAGTGTTTTGACATGTTATGTTTATTTAATTCTAGGATTACTATCTAATTATTTATTTTGTTTTTATTGATGATGATATTGCTTGAATATGAATTTAATAGGTTGTACTTACTTTGAGTACCTTGATAGACCATGATTAAGAATTCTAAAGTAATATTTGAATAAAAAGAGAGTAGTTCTTAATTTCAAATTGAAATTAACTAGTAGATTCAATCATAGATTCATATTCTCCTTTCTTAATTTTCTCCATCTTTTTATTCACTTATTGTTTTGATGTGTTTGATTTTTTATTTACTTTTTTTTTTCTCTTATTTTTAGCCTTTTATTTTGTGATAAATCCCAACCCAACATACAAATCACTTTCATTCACCTTCTTATTAGTTTCCTACACAATATAAGAAAAAAACAAAATAAAATTATCTTTCTAATGCTCTCCTTCCCAGTGGATCGATATTTATAAATACTATACTTGATTGTTGTGCACTTGTAACTTAGCATGTTTGTATTCCCATCAAATAATAATGGAAAATTTAAGAATATGTATTCAACATTACTTGCAAAAATGATATAGGCTCAAAACGGTGTCGGGTATCATAGAGGACATCATTACCATCCGGCCTGGGATGCATAGTGTGTATACATGCACATACAATTTACTACATACAACAGTACTTGCTGAATTAATAAAACAATATACTAATAAATTACATTAAAAGCATGCATTGTACATAGAAAACTTACCAATTAATTGCTATCTATTGAATCCGAATGAACAACAAGACTTGTTGACTGGGTTAACTACAATGAATACACTTACCTCGCTTCACCACTCCTTCGCATCCTTGATCCATGGTACCTCTAATACGCATTGATTGGGGTTGGCCCACCTGTCTCTTGTATTGAGGTGATAATGAACTGCTTCATCATATTCCAAGCAATGTAAACTATAATCAAGAGGATGAAAATTCTCATTGTATGTCTCTTAATAGTGATTCGTTGAATACTAAGATGAGCAATACTGATCCTAAGGAATTCTACCACCCTTAATTTGATTGAAATTAGATGTTAGAACATGTGCGCCTAGAAATATTTGTACTTATGGTATGTTGCAAGTGCAAGTGCACTCACAGTCAAAGAGTTTAATGGTTTAAGTATCATCACTATCTTTAACCTCCTACTTATTAGTTTTGATAGAGTAATTCTACTTATAGCCACAATCTTTTTTTGCAAAATGCCCTTGTTTTTTTGGTGTGTAATGTCGTCTAGTTTGTGCCATTACCAAGTCGTTTGTTAAGTATGTGTTTAGGCTGAAAAATATCATTGCAACCAAGGCATGAATTGGCATAGCTCGTATTTGCTTAAATTCGCTATTAAAACTCTTGAAATAATTATCTGTCATTATCCAATAGCGCACTCCACTATGTTTTCTTAAGACCCATCAATCTACATATTGCGACTTCAAGTTATTTTCAATCTAATTATCTGCATCTACTAACAATATTTGATTTTCTTCCTATAGTGCTCATAGACCAATGTGTGCACTACACATCCGGCTTGCCATATTAGATTTTGTAAATGAACCCCACGCTATGTTTTCTTAAAATTATCTCTTATGTGCCATAAGCAATGTTGATGATGAGGAGTTGCGTCGAAACCCTCATGCAACACCCTTGGAATGTTTTCCTATCGTATATAAAAGTGATCATTCTCAGACACTATGAATTAACTTGTACATAACATATAAAGAACAACTTCCAACTCATGTGTCTTCTACCTCGACAACTATAAAGGCCAAAGAAAAAACTCGCCATTTGCATCTACTCGGTAGAAACCAAAAGCAAAAATTTGTACTTGTCATATAAATGTGCTCTATCGATGCTCAAAAGCAGACAAAAAAACCGAATCCCTTGATAGCGGGACCGAATGCCCAAATACTCATGCGAATCTCTTCACTCCCAGTGCAATGTCTTTTTACATAATTTCGTATTTGGCACCTAGATTGTTTTCCTCTTAATTGCTTCAAGATATTATAGAAGTAATTCGTAAGATTTCTTCCAATATCTAAAGATTTTAGTCAATGCTTTCCTCCTTGCATTATATGCCTTATATTTAGATATAGTTATTTTCCTCATATTGTATACACTCGTAATTATATATGTGACCTAAATTCAGATAAAGATCTCTCCTAACTTTAGGCATAATTAGCTTATATATTTAAGTGAAAGGTGTTGCCTTATGATTGATATTCATAGACTGATTGCACCGTAACTAGAGATTAGAAATTGCCTATTTGACTTTTTCCTAAGAACTAAATTTAGCTTCCAATGACACTTCATATTTCTTTCTTCTTGAGTTCTTGCATTCTTCTTAACCCTTCACATTGCTAAAGTAGCACTTTACATGTTAGTTTATGGTATTAATTTCTAGTGGCTTGAATCTGACTCGAGCCTTGATGGACTAGTCATGTATAGCAAAAATCAGCACCTCCTTGTTTTCAAATAGATCTCCTTTTTTGAAAGTGAAGTCGTCAATGTATTCAAAATTTAAACTAACATCAATAAGTTTAGCTTGTGAGGCATTTATCCAATTCCCATTTTAAAAACTCATCTTACAATGATTCTTCAGACTCCACATTTTTTTATTTACAAAAAACTCATCCATCTAATGGGATTCCTTATTGATGCCTCCAATAACACTGCATGTTATCAAGTGATTAAACATCTTCTTCAACAACTTTAGAGTCATCATTTGCTTCCTCTTCTACAATTAATACAGTCAATAAATGATCCATAATATGACACGAACTGTTGTCAAATATAACACTTAACATCCCATCAAGGGAAAGCCCACTTAAATGTTGTAGTTGAGTCCATACCACTTCACTCGAGTGATTTTGTAAGTCTGGATTAGAGTTGTTTTCTAACTCAAGCATACAAGGGAACTCTCACCGATGTTCCAAACTTGGGTAACACACAAAATTAGAAACTTCTCAATAAATAAGTTGACTGAGTATTTCTTTTCAGAGAGTTGTTTCATGTCAATCAATTTTATAGCAATTGTTCTATTCTCATTTATTGGACACTTGTTGAACACCTTAGTACATATTCTTCTTGATTAATTGTAGTAACTCTATGTATTTCTTTTATCATTTCATCAAAATTGCATAATTTAGATAACATGAATATTTTTAGAACCTCCCACATATATGAGCATCCTATTCGTTCCAACCCTTAGTCTTCTATTAAAGAAGCAAATAATGTGTATAACATTCTCCACCAAAATTAAAAGATTAATATTCCATCATATGCAAATTATCTATTACACTTTATATTTTGAGACTTGAAAATCTATATCAAATTTCCTATAGCAACTTTCTATTAAAATTATAATTGGAAAAACCCTATATCAAATTTCTAGGTACACCCTAATTGAAAATTTACGATTTAATATGATTCAAATAATTCATTAAAATTCATATTATGTAACTCTAAAATCTAAATACTCTTCTTTCTTTTTTTTGTCAAATCCTAATTGTAAACAACCCACATAATTCATTAAAATTTAAATAAATTTATTCAAAAATCACCATAAAATTCATATTGCAATTGAAATTAAAAAGTTCTAGAAAGAGAAATTTTTTACCTTGAGAAGGAGACTCGGCATTGAATCAAAGTTGGTGGAGTTGAAAGAGGAGTTGTAGTAGAGGAGGAGATCAATGTTGGACGACATTGGTCGGAGTTGTTCATATGTTGTGGGTGTTGCGTGCCTATGCGGAAACGTGCTCGCACACCAAACAAATATGTGATCACGAGAGAAGATAAACAACCACACACGAGCACAATTCAATCCAAATACGACAAATCAAACCAAACACAGAGATATACATGGTTCGGCAATTTACCTACATCCATGGGGAGAGGATGGGGAGTTTTCACTAAATCAAGGAGAGTACAAAGGGTTATAATCTCACAAAATTACTCAAATAAACCCTAAACCAAATCTCTCAACTTGCTCACAAGTTCTCCCTCTCAATATGCTCAGTACAATCTAAAATCTCTGTTATAAACACTAGAAAAAACATGTTTGGTTATATATCAAAACACAAACCCATTGAGAACAGGAAACCAAAGTCTAGGCCCAGCCCGACTCACGGTCGACCACAAAACCACGTGCGGTCGATCGGATCCAACGATAGAAACTCAATATCACTACAAGGTTTGGCCGGTCGACTGCCACACCACTGGCGGTCGACCGTAAAAAGTCCAGAGATTTTTCCAGCTTGCGTGCACATTTACGATCGACCGCCGCGCTACTCGCGGTCGACCGCTGGAAGTCCAAACTTGTTTTCTACCATTTTCCTATATTCTCTTCAATTCTCCACCTCGGTGAAGTTTTCCCAAAACTGAACAGACAACAAACAAAGAGCACTAATGCGTCATCTCTCTAAGATCGGTTACACCAATATGGTTGCCTATGTACCCCCTCTCCTAAGGGATCAAGTCGCTCGTAGTTCATCCAAATGGTCATCAACGGCCTCAACAATCATGAATGTGTAGCAAATTTCGGTAATGATTAAACTTGTTTCTCGAAACCACCTTAGTGAGCGTATCCACTAGATTATCCTTCGTGTGGACCTTCATAATCTCCACATCGCCATCTTCAAGAACATCCCAAATGAAGTGATAACGAACGTCAATGTGCTTCATCCTCGCATGAAAAACCTGATTCTTTGCCAAATAGATAGCACTCATACTATCACAATGAATAGTGATGAATCGCTGCAATATACCAAGTTCCTCCAAAATTCTTCGAAGCCAAATAGCCTCCTTCACAGCCTCCATAATCATCTTATACTCTACCTCTGTCGTCAACAAAGCCACCATAGACTGTAAGGTGCATCTCTAACACCGGCGCATAGGTCAAAGTGAACACATACCCCGTTATAGACCGGCACTTATCTAAATCCCCGGCATAATCCGAATCAATATAGCCAATACACAACTAGCCACCCGTAGTGTCCTGCTCATAAACCAAACCAACATTGAGCGTACCTCTAATGTACCTCAAAATTCATTTCATGATGTCCTAATGACCCACTCCTAGATCGTGCATGTATCTCGAAACCATGTGTTAGACCCCTAAGGTCGCTATGCAAGAACCCTAGAGGGGAGGTGAATAGGGTTTATGCTAATCTCATTTATCACAAGGGTGAAACAAACAAGATGCAATAGGTTATAAGATGAACAGTTATAAGTGCGCTAATACAAATCAAATACTTTATATGTTCACGAGGTTCGGACCTTCCGTCCTACGTCCCCGCTCCCCAATCTCGAGAAGAATCCACTACACAACCCGATTTGGAAGCCGAAACTTCTCTACACACTCGGTTTTCTAGCTAACCGAAAACTCTACACACTCGGTTATCAAGTCAACCAACAACTCTCATAAATCCTCACAAAGTACATACACAAGCTACAACCTCAAGTGTTGGTCCTCACGTATCGACTCCCTCAAGTGCTCGGAATTATCACCTCTCACTAGGCCATCGACGCCAATTCTCTCGGTATCGACTCCGTCCTCACCACACCCTCCTCTTGGTGTACAAGTGTATTACAAAGTGAACTTCATAAATTAAGCACAACAAATGATTGTTCTCTAAACAAGGTGAGAACTCAATTAGGCACAACTCTAAGTCACAAACCCCACAATCCAAAATATACTATGAATGTAAATACTATAAGCTCAACAGGTTGTGTGTGAACAAAGAGATTCAATAAAAACAATTTAACTAAACTCAATATAAATCTAGCTTATGGAAATTAGAAACAAAATAATAAATAGCTAGAATGAGTTTAGAAAAACTTCTCTATAGATCAAGAGAGAGAGAGAGAGAGAGAGAGAGAGAGAGAGAGAGATGAGTTGAAGCTCAAACACCAAAGGATGATCTCTTCTTCCTCTTGTGAAATTATCTTCACAAAACCGAAATTTTGAAACAAGGCTTTAAACACCTTTAAACAAACTTAAACAAACTTTTAAAACTCTCTTAAACTTGTTTAAAACATTTCTTAGCTAATTGTGAAAGATGAGAGTAAGGGGTATTTATACCCATACAAAACTTCAGCAAAAAACCCCCAAAAAAGACTAAAACCCCATAAACAAACAAAACAGAAAACTAGTTGTTACCGTGCGACGGCTCTGTGATAAGTCGACTTATGAGTCAACTTATGAGTCGACTAATGAGTCGGCTTATATGAGTCAACTCAGCAGAAGAAAAATCACAACTCCGCTGCACTTCGTGAGTCGACTCATGAGTCGACTAATGGGTCGACTAAACGTGCACAGATCTGAAATGCACAGAAAAACTCAACTTTAAACCATGTCTAAAAATATCAAATAAATTCCTAAAATTATGAAACTTTGGGAGATGATTGTAGACATGATAATAAACATTCTACAAAAATTGGTTTTTAAAAAGGACCTCCCAAATGAGAAATATTATTATTTTGTAAAATAGTCCAAAACATAAAAATGTGAACACGTGAATTTTGACATTTTGGCTAAACTATGTTTTGAAACTTTGCAAAATAATTTTGTAGACTTAATGAATGACTGTTAAGTCCATAAACCATGAAAACAATATTTTCTCAAAATTCCATATTCTATGCAATATATTCTCAAACAAAATAGAGTATGAAACATATGATTATATATATGAATGTAAATTTGTTTCATATCTATATAACTAAACCAAAACAGAATATAAATATGAAATATGTAATCTCATATTTATAAACATGAAAACACAAAACTATGTATGTATATATATAACTATATATATATACATAGAAAC
>BQKN01065711.1:196956-207914 GCA_022839385.1 Asparagus kiusianus | reverse complement strand
ACTTCACTTTTCGTAAGTGGCCCCCACCTACTCATCACGTGCTCACACATGGTTGGCAGGCTGGCAGCTAAACAGACTTTAACACTTGAGATAACATCAATAGCAGAAAAATTAAGATATTAAATCAAAAGAGGATTCTGATGGACTTCAAATAAGCTATATTTAACATTTTAAACAAACGCCTAAGTAAAGAATAAACTTTAAAAAGCCTAATAATAATTGAAAGGGAAAGAACTTAATTAGTTTAGCAATCAAACGCATGTTAATAAGAAACAACATTACATATTGCAAGATGCATGTGGTGTACTACATTCTCCTCCATGGAAAATAGGTAGGTTATCAAATTAAAAAAAGTGCACTATCATTTCTACTTGTAACAGTACTTCTTGATTGTTTTGCTATCTATCCTTGTATCTTTTGTGGTATATTTTAAATATTTTCTTGATATATATTATCCTGGCGAATGATGTTATATTTGTAGGAATTTCGCATCTTTTTGTCTGTAGATTGTGTTTTGTAGTGGTTCCGTAAACACTATTGTAGTTGGAGGCACATTACGCACTTGCTAAAGTGAGTGAGTGATAGAATTAAGGAACTTACAACTCTAAAGAAATAACAAAAAGTAATAAAATAATTATCAAATTATCTATGGGTCTATGAGCTAACTGCATATTAAAGGATTCATATAATGGAGAGTTTTTAAATGCATTCATTGAGAAAGGAATACATTTTTTTTGTTTAAGGAGGTAGTTACCTACAAATGTAGAAAAACAAACAATAAGTATGATGCTTTAAAAATACATAGCTATAAAAAACTAAATATAATAAAATTGAAAAAAAATGGTAAGTACTCACATGTTTCTGGACACAATGCAAATAGAATCTAATGGCCAATGTTACTCCATACCACTCTAAAAAGAAAAAGAAACAAACTCATGACAATACCATGAGAAGCCAAATATGTCAGTAAAGGAAATAAGAAAAACTATTAGGAATAAGAATAATATACAATATTTCATAAATAAGCATAAAAAGACTAATAGGGCGCATCAAAATTATGCTTTCGAGAAAGACTCGACTGAGGCCATTCCCATCCCTCTGTTTCGAGAAAGACTCAACTGAGGCCATTCCCATCCCTCTGTTGTAATAATTAAACCATAATAACCAATCAATTTTAAACCTAATTACACAACAGTCACTTGAATAACTCAAAATAATACCAATCCATATGACGAAAAAAACAAAAGAACAGTTACTGCAAATATAACTATATCTAGTTGTGAGAGTGGAGACCACGAGGGAGCTGGGCAAATTCCAATGATTGGGCTAGGGGGAATTTGTTTCCGCGTGAACAATGCAAGGCCTACCCGAACTTAAGCCTATATATATTATTCATTGCCTAGGGCATAATTTGAGCAAGGATTTTGATTGAGTCTGCGTGCAAAGGTGAAAAGCGGCGTGTTGGGGAGAAAAAGCAGACGCGTGTAAGGCTTCGTAGGGAAAATCCCAGAGAAGCCGTTGACAGAGAAGCCGCTGACTTTGTGAGGGTTGTGTGCATCTTTTGTAGAGAGTTTATGAGGGATTTGAGAGTTTGTGTGAGGGTTTATTTGTGAGATTCTTGTGTAAACCCTATTTGTATTCTCTCCCTCTATTAGTAGATCTCTCCCCTCCTTGCCCCGTGGACGTAGGCAATTTGTCGAACCACGTAAAAATTGGTTGTACTGCTTTTGTGTGATTTGTAATAGCTTTTTAGGTTCCCTCGACGCGCAGTCCTAGAGCTGACGAGAGGAAGAGCTAATATCCTACTTTGATAGGATATAGGCTTCAGATTCTTGTTTCCTTTGAGAAACAAGAATTCTTATTGCGATCTGACTATCTTGTTGTGCTGCCGAAGTGCTGCTGAAATTTCCGCTGCGCGCAACAAGTGGTATCAGAGCCCAGATTTCAGATCTAGGGTTTTTTGGTGGAGGAAGATTCTTGTGTGAAGCTTAGTTCTTGGAGTTCTCGGCTTCGGTGGAGATAGAATTAGGAGTTGTCGTTGGAGATTTCGCTTTCCTCGTGTGGATAGGAGATCTATTTGGAATCTGGTCTAGGGTTCAGTTGGGTGGTTCCTAATTTCTATCAAATTTGTTCTTTCTCTACAATTTGGAGTTAGTTCGCAATGGGAGAAGAAGGTGAAAGCAGCAAATCGATGGCGAGTACAATACAAGTTGGTTTTCAAAACACCAAAATTAGTGTGGTGAAATATGACGGAAAAATCAACTTTGGTTTGTGGATGAGCGACGTACAGGATGCGCTCAATGCTCAGAATTTGGAAGAGACCATTATGGTCCACGAGAGGCCACCTAAATATGATGAGGCGGTATGGGAGAAAATGAATAGGAACGCTTGTGGGGTGATCAGGTCCTGTTTGGAACAGGAACTAAAATATGATGTGATTGGGGTGACGTCTGCAATGAAGATGTGGGAAATTCTCAACAATAAGTATCTCACGAAGAGTGTTGAGAACAGGTTGCACTTGCTGCAAAGACTCTTCAGATTTCAGATATCCAGAGGCACCTCGCTAGCGGCTCATGTGAACAACTATACTAAGTTGTTGTCGGACTTGACAAATGTTGATGAGAAGATATCGGATGAGTACAAGGCGATTATTTTATTGGGCTCCTTACCGGATGAGGAGTATGATACCTTCGTGCTCACTTTGTTAAACGGGAGATCTTCTATCAGCTATAGTGAAGTGACTAACGCTTTGACGAACTACGATTTGAGGAGGAAGGACAAGGAGACTTCCCGCGCTAGTACTTCAGGCGAGGCCTTGTCGACGAGAGGTAGAAGCCCATATCCGAAAGGTGGTAATAGAGGAAGGTCAAAGTCCAGAGGCCGTCACCAATTAACAAAGAACCAATGTGCTTTCTGCAAGGAGCAGGGACATTGGAAGAGAGACTGCCCGAAGCTCAAGGAGAAGGAGAATAGCAAGAAAAAGGGCCCGAAGGCCAATGAGGTGAACGTTGCGAAAGGCGATGATTCCGATGATTCGTGCTTTTCTCTATTGATTACTCCGGAGGTGAACCATGTAGATGCATCAGATTGGATGCTTGATTCCGGCGCTACCTTTCATGTGACCCTTAGGCGAGACTGGTTTACAACTTTTGAGAAAGTCGACGGGGGTGTTGTTGTCATGGGAAATGATTAATCCTGTGGTGTTTGTGGGATAGGTACCGTACGGATTAGGATGCATGATGGAGTAGTCCGTGAGTTGAAGGATGTGAGATTTGTTCCTCAACTAAAGAAAAATCTTATCTCAGTTGGAGCTTTGGAGGCTAAGGGATTCAAGGTGACTTTCAAAAACGCTGTAGCGAAGGTTACTAAGGGATCATTGGTGGTGATGAGGGGAGTCCGCAATCGGAATTTGTATTATCTGAAGGGAAGCACCGAGATTGGCTAGGTTGCTTCGGCTATTTCAGAGGCGGACATGAGCAGACTTTGGCACTATAGGTTGGGGCACACAGGTGAAAAGTTACTGCAGGCATTGTGCAAGCAGGGGCTATTGAAGGGAGCCAAGAGTGGGAAGATTGAGTTCTGTGAGCACTGTGTTCTTGGCAAGAAGACGAAGGTAAAGTTCGGGACTGCCATTCATCAAATGAGGGGCATCCTGGACTACGTGCACACAGACGTTTGGGGTCCCACCAAGACTGTATCACTTGGTGGTCGACATTGGTTCGTCACTTTTGTAGATGACTATTCTAGGCGTTGTTGGGTGTACATTATGACAAAGAAGAGTGAAGTCCTAGATTTGTTTGTGGAGTGGAAAAGGAGATTGGAACTGCAGACGGGGAGAAAGATCAAGACGTTGCGATCTGACAACGGTGGTGAGTATACTTCTGACCCCTTTCAGCAGCTATGTCGAAACGAGGGCATAGAGAGACACTTCACGGTTAGTCATACGCCGCAGCAAAATGGGGTGGCAGAGAGATTGAATCGGTCTTTACTTGAGAAGATCCGATGCTTATTGTCGCAGAGTGGTTTGGAAAAGATCTTTTGGGCTGAGGCACTTACATATGCGAGCCATCTCATTAATAGGCTGCCTTCATTTGCGATTGAGGGGAAAACCCCTATGAAAATGTGGTCGGGAAAGCCAGCACACGATTATGACCAGCTCAAGGTATTTGGGTGCCCTGCATATTATCATGTTAGAACTGATAAATTGGAACCTCGAGCTAGGAAGGCCATATTTGTAGGATTCAAGCGTGGTGTCAAGGGATACAAGCTTTGGGATCCAGTTGATAAGAAGATTGTGCTGAGTAGGGACGTCACATTTGATGAGGCTTCTATCTTGAAGCTTCCCAGCTCTCATCAGGTGGAGAGCGACCCGACGGAGGAGATATCGCAGGTGGTGGAGATCAATGCAGCTCCACATTGTCCAGATGGTACAGTATCCATGCAGGTGCCGACTGAGGTGACGCCAGGCGAGCACGACGGTGATACGGAGGATACGAGTACAAATGTACAGGATCAGGAACCGACGGCTCAGGTTCAGGATTCTATTGCGGTTCGGAGACAGAGGAGAAACATACAAATGCCAGCACGGTATGCCGACACAGTTGCGTATGCACTTCCGGTGAAGAGTATCGATGAGATGGTGCCTACTACATTAAGAGAGGCCGAGCAGAGTTCGGAGGCTGATTCGTGGCAGGTGGCTATGCAGGAGGAGATGGAATCTCTTCATAAGAACGATACATGGGAGCTGGTTGAGCTTCCAAAGGGGCGGAAGGCAATTAGTTGCAAGTGGGTATACACAAAGAAGGAGGGCATTGAGAGCACTCCATTGAGATTCAAAGCTAGGTTGGTTGCGAAGGGCTATGCACAGGAGGAAGAAATGGATTATAATGAGGTTTTCTCTCCGGTGGTGAAGCACTCTTCGATTCGGATTTTGCTAGCTTTGGTGGCACAGTATGGTTTGGAATTAGATCAGTTGGATGTGAAGACAGTATTTCTTCATGGTGATCTTGATGAAGAAATATATATGACTCAGCCATTAGGATTCCGAGCTGCAGGGAAAGATAAGTTGGTTTGCAGATTGAAGAAGTCGCTATACGGTTTGAAACAGTCTCCTCGACAGTGGTATAGGCGATTTGATGGTTTTATGCTTGGTCATTCGTACACTCGGAGCCAGTTTGATCCTTGCGTATATTTTCGCAAGTTGAAAGGAGGTGCGTATATTTATTTGTTACTTTATGTCGATGACATGTTGGTTGCTTCTAGTTCCAGGTCAGCTATAGATGATTTGAAAGTTCAGCTTTCGAATGAGTTTGAGATGAAGGACTTGGGTGAGGCGAAGCGCATTCTAAGGATGGAGATCGGCAGAGACAAGAAGAAGAGTAGAATTTGTTTGATACAAGTGGCTTATTTGAAGAAGGTTCTACAGCGATTCTATATTAACATGGATACGAAGCCAGTTGGTGTACCTTTGGAAGCCCATTTGAAGCTTTCAGCTGGTCTTTCACCAAAGTCAGTTGAAGATCGTGAGTTGATGTCGAAGACTCCATATGCGAGCGCAGTTGGGAGTTTGATGTACGCAATGGTATGTACGAGACCTGATTTGTCACAGGCGGTAAGCATGGTATCGAGATACATGCATAATCCAGGAGTGGGTCATTGGGACGCCGTGAAATGGATTTTGAGGTACATTCGAGGTACGCTCAATGTTGGTTTAGTTTATGAGCGGGACACTACAGGTGGGCAGCTATGCATTTGTTATGTTGATTCGGATTATGCCGGGGATTTGGATAAGCGCCGGTCTACGACGGGGTATGTGTTCACTTTGACCCGTGCGCCGGTGTGTTGGAGATGCACCTTACAGTCGACGGTGGCTTTGTCTACGACGGAGACAGAGTATATGGTAGTTATGGAGGCTGTGAAGGAGGCTATTTGGCTTCGAGGACTTTTGGAGGAACTTGGTATATCGCAGAGATCCGTTACTATTCATTGTGATAGCATGAGTGCTATCTATTTGGCGAAGAATCAGGTTTTTTATGCGAGGACGAAGCACATTGACGTTCGTTATCACTTCGTTCGGGATGTTCTTAAAGATGGTGATGTGGAGATTGTGAAAGTCCACACGAAGGATAATCCGGCAGATATGCTCACTAAGGTGGTTCCGAGCAACAAGTTTGATCATTGTCGAAACTTGTTGCATATTCGTGATTGTTGAGGCCGTTGATGGCCATTTGGATGAACTACGTTCGGCTTGATTCCTTGGGCAAGAGGATACGTAGGCAGTCTTTCAAATGCAGCCGGTTTTGGATTAGTTGATGGGGGTGAGATTGTTTGGACTCTCGTTCAGGTTCTCGACTTGTTGTGGATTGAGTTCGTACTGGTCACAACAAGTGGGACATTGGGTTGCTTTGGTGTATGCTCAGTTTTGAGAAAACTTCACCGAGGTGGAGAATTGTGAGAGTGGGGACCACGAGGGAGCTGGGCAAATTCCAATGATTGGGCTAGGGGGAATTTGTTTCCGCGTGAACAATGCAAGGCCCACCCGAACTTAAGCCTATATATATTATTCATTGCCTAGGGCATAATTTGAGCAAGGATTTTGATTGAGTCTGCGTGCAAAGGTGAAAAGCGGTGTGCTGGGGAGAAAAAGCAGACGCGTGTAAGGCTTCGCAGGGAAAATCGTAGAGAAGCCGTTGACAGAGAAGCCGCTGAATTTGTGAGGGTTGTGTGCATCTTTTGTAGAGAGTTTGTGAGGGATTTGAGAGTTTGTGTGAGGGTTTATTTGTGAGATTCTTGTATAAACCCTATTTGTATTCTCTCCCTCTATTAGTAGATCTCCCCCCTCCTTGCCCCGTGGACGTAGGCAATTTGCCGAACCACGTAAAAATTGGTTGTACTGCTTTTGTGTGATTTGTAATAGCTTTTTAGGTTCCCTCGACGCGCAGTCCTAGAGCTGACGAGAGGAAGAGCTAATATCCTACTTTGATAGGATATAGGCTTCAGATTCTTGTTCCATTTGAGAAACAAGAATTCTTATTGCGATCTAACTCTCTTGTTGTGCTGCCGAAGTGCTGCCGAAATTTTCGCTGTGCGCAACACTAGTTGTATAGAAATAAAGTTAAATTTTAATTCTACAATTAATGAATAAATCAAATCTTCCATGAAATCAAGAAGAAAGTTGGAATTTTATAAAAAATTGAACTTCTTATTAAAAAGAAACCAGATTCATGAAATAAAAACCAAAGGGAAAATCAAAGAAAGAGGTATTAATTTCTATTAGGACTGAGCATGGTTCGGTTCTAACCAAAAAAACCGACCGAACCAACCCGAACAGGCCCGAAATAAGCGATTTTATGATTAGGGCGGTTCAGGTCGGGTTAAAAACCTTTCAACCCGACCCGAACCGAACCGACCGATTTTATATACCACGATTCTGATTTTCAAAACCCTACCTGTTTATTCGTTTACCCGACCCATCCCCAACCCTTCAAAACTCAACCCTAGGTCCCGACTCCCTAACCTCATTTCCTCTCCCATCCTAGCCGCTCGCCGCCGCTCGCCGCTCCTCATTTCCTCTCTCTCGCTCTATCCGCCTCTCTCACTCTCTCTCACTCTCCTCGGCCGCCAGCCGTGAGCCGCCGTCTTCATGGATCTATCTCCGACTCAGGATCAGGCTCAGGATCTATCTTCGGCATCCGCACCCGTCGCCGTCGACGTCACCGTCGTCGAGGCCAATGTATAAGATCTCACTATCTCAGTGATCTCTTTTGCTCTTCTTCAAGCTTCCTTCTCATTCAATGTTGACATACTTTGATTTAATTATCTCATAGACGTATTTTTTTATGTGGATTTTATTCTTTTGCTCAGGATCTATTATTCCGCTATCTTCAAGCTTTTAGTTTTCTTGTCATGTGGATTTTTTAAATTTTATTTTTATTTTTAGTTTAGGATCTAGTGTCGTTCAATCCATGCTTTGTTAGTTCAATTGTCAAGATTCAGGAAGCAAATGAGATTATTCAACTCTTCAATTCCATGCTTAGTTAGTTCAATTAATGTTAGTTCGATGTTAGTTCAATCCATGCTTTGTTAGTTCTGAACTCTTCCATTGATGTTAGTTTATCATGTATATTTTTTTCGTTGCTCTGGAGAAATCAAATTTATTTGTAGTTTTGGTGTTTGCTTTCAGTGTATGATATTGATCTGTGTTGGTAGCCCTTGATCTGGAGCAATCACAAAGCTAGGAATATCTATTGACGGATTGCTTACTAGCTAATGTTGGTAGCCCTTGATCTCGGCTCATTGCAGTCTTGCAGACATGTTTTATTGTTAGCAGCCCTTTCATGTTAGCTGATGCATTTTGTTGTCATTTTGTTTTTGTTTTTTTTTTTTTGTTAGCTAATGAGTTTCTAGTTGTTGTCTTGGGATAAAATGTTTTATTGTTAGCATCCCTTGATCTCGGCTCGTTGCTGTCTTGGGATAAAATGTTCCTATGCGTTTCTAGTACGACTTATTTCATGACGTTGTATGAACAAATGCAACCTAGCTTTGTGATTGCTTACAAAAAATCAATGTTGACAACTTGCTTCTGTGTTTATTTGCTTGGGTGCCTGGATATAAACTTTTGGGACAAGTAATATTTGTGCATATAATTGTTATACTTGATGAAGTTAGAACTGAACAAACCGAACCGAACCACACCGATTGACTTGCAACGGTTCAGTTCGATTTTGAATTATAGACGGTTCGGTTCAGTTGTTCAAATTTTGGTAAAACCGACCCGAACCGAACCGTGCACACCCCTAATTTCTATGAAGTCAAGAAGAAAGCTGGATTCTTTATTCAAAAATATGATAAGGGCAATCTAACCTCCGGTGTCTTTTTCCTCGTTGGCAGCGATGTCAAGAGACTCTTTGTTTGTGATCGGTATCAGAGGTCGCCATGACGATAATTTGAGAGAGAGATTTAAGACAGAGAAGCTTAGGAGAGAATGAATAGGAACTACGTGTTGATCAAAGTAAAACTCAAAATCAAAGTGGAGCTAGAGCAGCGAATTTGTGAATGGGTTTAGAATTGGGAAAGGGTAGATGTAAGGGGGGAGAGAGGAGAGAAAATGTGTGGTTTTGTAGAACTTGGTTATGTAAAGTTGTAAAAACGGGTGGTTTTGTTTTGAATTTTGAAACAAATATCTTTGTGAGTTGATCAATCGTTCATTTAATCTGAAAAAAGAAAAAAAAGAAGCTTAGGAGAGAATGAACAGGGACTACATGTTGATCAAAATCGGACTCGGAACCAGAGCAGAGACGGGGCAGCGGATTTGTGAATGGATTTAGAATTAGGAAGGGGAGAGAGTGAGGGGGAGAGAGGAGAGAAAATATGTGGTTTCGTTGAACGTGGTTTTGTAAAGTTGTAAGAACCAGTGATTTTGTTTTTGAATTTTGAATCAAATATCTTTGTGAGTTGATTAACCGTTCATTTAATCTCAAAAAAGAAAAAAAAGTGAGAAGCTTAGGAGAGAATGAACAGGGACTGCATGTTGATCAAAGTCAAACTCGGAACCAGAGCGGAGACAAGGCATCGGATTTGTGAATTGATCTAGAATTAGAAAGGGGAGAGAGTGAGAGGGAGAAAGGAGAGAAAATGTGTGGTTTTATTGAACGTGCTTTGTAATAACCGGTGGCTTTATTTTTAATTTTGAATCAAATATCTTTGTGAGTTGATCAACCGTTCATTTAATCTCAAAAAAAGAAAAAAAAAGAAAAGCTAAGGAGAGATTAAATAGGGACTGCATGTTGATCAAAGTCAGACTTAGATTAGACCAGAGCCAGGGCGGTAGATTTGTGAATGGAACTAGAATTGGGAAAGGGGAGAGAGTGAGGAGGAGAGAGGAGAGAAAATGTGTGGTTTCGTAGAACGTGGTTTTGTAAAGTTGTAAAAAATTGGTGGTTTTGTTTCTGAACTTTGAATCAAATATCTTTGTGAGTTGATCAAACGTTCATTTAATCTGTGAGAGAGAGAGAGAGAGAGAGAGAGAGAGGGGGGGGGGAGAGAGAGAAGCTTAGGAGGAAATGAACAGGGAGTGCATGTTGATCAAAGTTAGATTCAGAATCAGAACGGAGCCAGGGTAACGAATTTGTGAATGGATATATAATTGGAAGGGGAGAGAGTGAGAGGGAGAGAGGATAGAAAAGGTATGGTTTCGTTGAACATGGTTTTGTAAAGTTGTAAAAACTGGTGGTTTTCTTTTGAATTTTGAATCAAATATCTTTATGAGCTGATCAACCATTCATTTAATTTAGAAAAAATAAAAAAAGAGAGAAGCTTAGGAGAGAATGAATAGGGACTGCATGTTGATCAAAGTTAGATGCGGAATCAGAGCAGAGCTAGGGTAGCAGATTTGTGAATAGATCTAGAATTGGTAAGGGGGAGAGAGTGAGGGGGGAGAAGAGAGAAAAAGGTGTGGTTTCGTGGAACGTGGTTTTGTAAAGTTGTAAAAATCGATGGTTTTGTTTTTTGAATTTTGAAACAAATATCAGATTTGTGAATAGATCTAGAATTGGTAAGGGGGAGAGAGTGAGGAGCGAGAGAAGAGAGAAAAGGTGTGGTTTCATTGAACGTGGTTTGGTAAAGTTGTAAAAACTGGTGGTTTTATTTTTAAATTTTGAAACAAATATCTTTGTGAGTTGATCAACCACTCATTTAATCTAAAAAATAAAAAGATAGAAGATTAGGAGAGAATGAACAGGGAATGCATGTTGATCAAAGTCAGACTCGGCATGGAGCGGAGCCAGGGCAGTGGATTTGTGAATGGCTCTAGAATTAGGAAGGTGGAGAGAGTGAAGGGAAGAGAGGAGAGAAAAGGTGTGGTTTCGCAGATGTGGATTTGTAAAGTTGTAAAAAGTGATGGTTTTGTTTTTGAATTTTGAATCAAATATCTTTGTGAGTTGATCAACCGTTCATTTAAT
>BQKN01065711.1:163100-185821 GCA_022839385.1 Asparagus kiusianus | reverse complement strand
TATATATATATATATATATATATATATATATATATATATATATATATTCTCTTTTTCTTTTTTTGGGTAAAGGACCTTCTTTCTTGAATTTTTAACTGAAGAAAGTTTAATAAACTTCATATTATTTTTTTAAGAAATTGCAACTAGATGTATTTCCTATATTCATGAAATACACCTTCCCTTCAGATTTCTGACTTAGACCTTGAGAATTTAGCACTTGAGTGGCCTTCTAGTGTGAGCTTTTAACAAAATATCCGTGATATAGAACGTATGCCTACTCAATTACTATTCTTTCTCTCTGATCGTTATAATGAGGGGGAAAAAAGAACTATCGAAAATCACTATTTCAAAAGTGTTGAAATCTAAGTGACATTTTGTGAAAATCTAAAAGATATTTTTGGATTTTAAACCCTCGACTGAATACAATTCAACAAGTAACCTTGTACTCTTAAAATAGTACAACTAAAAGCATTATGAACTAATCCTTATATTAGTAGTTGTTAAAAACACAACCAGGTGTTGTGAGAAACATAATGCAAGTTTAATTGGTTCACTCGTAGTGCCTGAAGCACATGTCATAATTAAAACTAATACTCATAAACTTGGACGAGGGAAGGTAGTGGATATTGAAGTGGATCTTATTGAGGTGGTCAAGGTAAGCTATTTGTTTTTTCTATATTTGGATTATATACATTTATCAGACAATTTTATTTTATCTTGATTTTGCTTTAAACTCTTGTGAACCTATGTGGTTTTTATTTATATGTGTATATTTTATAATTTATCTGACATAAAATACATCATGTTGCGATGAGTTTGAGATTTAGGGACCCAAATTCTTTTTAAAATTCTAGCATGAGCAATTGGGTCATCTTGGGCAAAATATGATTTGTCGGATTTCCTTAAACTAAATGTGGGCATTCAAACCAAATCCGACCAACTGCATATCATAATTTTCCCTCTTTATCTAATACGTGGTGAAGAAGCGAAACATTTCCCATCTGCGTATTCTTTATTTGCAGTCCATGTTTCTATATCACCACCATAGCGTACCTTTATGAGACCTCAGTGAAGGTACATACATTATTTATGAAACTCCGTCAATAATTTAGTACCTATGGCCCATGTTAGGGGATCATTTTATAATTTGGTACGCTGACTGTATTTTTATTGAAGATCAATTCTCGACATTAGGGGGAGATTAGTGCCCAAAATACAAAATAATGTCAAGAAATTCCATTTGTGAAAAAGATCTTCAATATTTATATCCATGTATTAGTCAAACTGAACTAGAAGTTCACATGATAATCTGCTAAGAAAAGAGTGACTAAGCCCCATATTCATTTGGTATGCCAGAAGCATATTGTGCCAGAAGCATATAAAACATGTCAGTGTAAAAGATAAAAGTCCGCGGCAAACTAAATTATATATAGAAAGACAGTCACTCCCATAACCTCCGGAAGAGGTTTATCCTGAAGATGGAATCTCCAGTAAATTGCACGTGCACTTGATAATCACAATACTGGAGATGCGGAACGGCCAAATCCAATCGTTAAGGGAAATGACGAGGATTTGGTTGACATAAAATAAGAATTAAAGTGGCCACGAATTTGTGAAAAAGGAGAAATATATAATAGAAATACAAAAGTTGTCGACAACATAGTTGCCTCTACAGTTGCTCTTACTATCTCCGAAAATAATCTGGATCCAGAACCTATGTTGGTAGTAGAGTGCTTGAAGCACTCGGACTAGGTGAGATAGAAAGTAGTAATTGAGGCTTAGCTGAACTCGCTAAAGTTTTTTGAACCTGTAGTTCATATATCCCTGCAGGATATAATGGGTCTTCGTAAGAAAAATAAATGAGAATTGTAGGGTGGTGAGATATAAAGCGAGATTCATAGCTCAATGGGTTCACGCAGAGACCCGACATCGATTTAGATGTAAAATATTCTCCTATTAATAATTGTATTACGTTCCGCAAGTTAATACCTATAACAGAAACTATGAATTTATATATGCAGTATATGTACGTCATGACCATATTTTTATATGTGTCATTAGACGCTAATAGTTTTATACGAAAGTCCCTGATGGACTTAAAATTCCTGAATTAAGAGAAAACAAGAATCGCAACATGTATAGCATTAAATTGCAAATGTCGTTATACGGCTTGAAACAGTCGGGTAAAATGTGGTATAATTGTCTGAGTGAGTTCCTCCTGAAGAAGGGATATGCAAATAATGATGTCTGCCCTTGTGTGTTTATAAAGAAATCCGAAAATGGCTTCTGTATCATCTCAGCCTATGTTGATGATATAAATATTATTGGAACGCACAAGGAGCTTACACAAGCTAGCTCATGCCTAAAGACGGAGTTTGAAATGAAAGACTTGGGAAAAACCAAGTTTTGTCTTGGCCTGCAGATCGAGTATTTCCCAGAAGGAATTTTCCTACACCAGTCAACCTACATGAAAAGGGTTTTGGAAAGATTTTATATGGATAAATCTCATCCACTTAGCACACCAATGGTCGTCCGGTCCCTCGAAGTGGATAAAGACTCATTTAGACCCAAAGAAGATAATGAAAAAATGTTAGGGCCAGAAGTCCCCTATCTGAGCGCCATTGGAGCACTTCTCTATCTTGCAAATTGCACCAGGCCTGATATTGCATTTGCGGTAAACTTGCTAGCAAGGTATAGTACTTCTCCTACAAGGAGGCATTGGAATGGCGTTAAACATATCATTCGCTATCTTCAAGGTACAAAAGATCTTGGACTATTTTATAAAAGAAATCAAGATATGACATTGGTGGGCTATTCGGATGCTGGCTACATGTCTGATCCCCATAATGCCAGATTCCAGACTGGTTATGTTTTTCTTTGTGGTGGTACTGCTGTTTCTTGGAGGTCTGTTAAGCAGACCATGGTGACTACTTCTTTTAACCACTCAGAAATTATCGCTTTATATGAGGCCTCACGAGAATGTGTATGGTTAAGATCGTTGATACGACACATTCGTGGCTTGTGTGGTCTAGTAAAAGACGATATTACCCCCACTGTCCTTTATAAGGACAATGCAGCTTGTGTTGCACAAATGAGCAGTGGATATGTAAAAGGAACCATGACAAAACATATTGCACCAAAATTCTTTTATCCACATGAGCTCCAAAAGAATAGTGAAATCACCATCGAAAAAGTTCGCTCAAGTGACAATCTTGCAGATTTGTTCACCAAATCTCTGCCTACATCAACTTTTAAGAAATATGTTCACAATATTGGTATGCGCAGACTTGGAAGACTATCGTCTTCAGGGGGAGCAAATTCTTAAAGAACAATCCTGAAGATTGGGCCCTGAAGGTCTATTATCATAATTTGCCTCTTTTCGCTAAGTTTTATCCCACTAGGTTTTTCTTAGCATAGACTCAAAAGATTATCATCATCAGGGGGAGCGAATTTCAACGCAATCCCGAAGATTGTGCCTTGAAGGACTATAGTTGTACTCTTTTTTCCTTTTGCTAAGTTTTGTCCCACAGGGTTTTCTTAGCTAAAGGTTTTTAATGAGGCAACTAATACAACACAAGTTTGGATCCCGAAAATCTATAGTTGTACTCTTTTTTTCTTTGCTAAGTTTTGTCCCACAGGGTTTTCTTAGTTAAAGGTTTTTAATGAGGCAACTAATGCAACAAGAATCTACTAATGTCGCGTACTCTTTTCCTCGACTAGTTTTTATCCCACTGGGTTTTTCTAGCGAGGTTTTTAACGAGGCATTGACATTTCGAAGTAATGTCCAAGGGGGAGTGTTGAAATCTAAGTGACATTTTGTGGAAATCTAAAAGACAAAATGTATGTGGACATTACTTTGTATGTGGACTATTAATTTCATGTCCTTTTGTATCCCATCATGTATCTATAAATAGTACGATGTATGGAAATGAAAATGATGAATAAAAGATTATAATTTCTCTTCTTCTTCTCTTGTCTCTTGTCTCTTGTTTCATTTCTTTAGTATATTACAACAAAAAGAACGATAATTAAGACCAAGCTCACTCACCAATTATTAGATCCCATTTTCCACAAACCCAAAAGCATTTTTCCGCAATCGATCTTATAATTAACAAAGTACGTATAGCTCCACCTACAAACTAACAAACTAAGCAAATCTGTCAACATCAAAAGTTGAAATGACAACAGTAGTAGGCCCATATCCTCCACGTCCAGAATGAAATATCACGACCCTGCGCACGCCTCTTCGTATCTCACATCAGATGTTAGATTATTCAAGAATTCTTGGTCAGGGCACGCAAATGTTATCGCACCGTGCCGCGCCTACAGCACGCTCCCCTCCCATCCCATGTCAATGGCTCAAATTCCTCACGTACAACCTAACATGCGGATCTCGTGCATGTGAAGTTCTTTTTAAGCTTATTCACACTATGATGGTCGCTTAAGAGGGGTGTTTGGTTCAATTTCTACAAATTATAGGAAATGTTTTTCATTGGTCAAAATATGGTTTCCTTGTATTTCTTAAAAAATTATAGGAGAAGTTTTGAGAAGTTAAAAAGTAGCAATTTTTTTGTTTTTTTTTTGTTTTTACTTTGTTTGTTTGGTTCGAAACAAGAAAATGGCTCACGACTTTATATAAATATCAAGATTTCCTATAATTTGTAGAAATTAATTGAACCAAACACCTCCTAAATTTATAGGATATGATCAACTTTATAGAAAAGTATCAATGTGGTGTCAGATTTCTGGGTGATTTTCGCCCATTTTGAGAGGAAATTGATTTCTGTAAATTTAGGTATTTTTTTTGTACTTTACAGAAAATATTTCTGTAAAATTTTTTTGAACCAAGCACAGTTTAAGGATTTTAATTACAGAATTACCATTGCCAGATATTTTGAGAAAACTTTTCTATAAAATTGTGCAACCAAACAGCCCCTTAAGTGAAAAAGCATACTATAGAGGATCATGTATATAAAATCATATAGGGAGAAAGAAAATCGTAACAAATATCAAAGCACACATTGTTAAGTTGTGACTACACTGTTATAGTATCGCTGCCTGCACAAGTAATATCAATCTGAGTATGCTATAGTGATTCAGAATTGATGGTGGAATATTTATCACTATCTTCCCATTTCTCTTATATCCCAGGCTGTCTTAACGATCGAAGAAGATATTTACACATGTTTTAATATGAATAAGTGTAATAAATATCGCATTAATTAATTTGCCGAAAACACGTAGAACTGCTTGCTCGATCCTATAACGTTTTCTATGGAGGACCCTCCTTAGGATTTCCCTCTTCCACCAAGTCACGACAAGGATGGCCTTTGCAGGGAGCCGAGATGAGAACAAAAAGTGAACTGTGCATCTTTTTTGTTACGGAGCGCGAGATGCAGCCAGCGAAAGCTCAGAGGGGACCATTAGAGGACGGAGGCCACCCCATGCTTTAGGCTGTGACCTAAGCATTTTAGCGAGCGAGCATTTCTTCTTCGTGTTCATATTGGTTGTTTGATGGTTGGGTGTCTGGCCCTGCCACCCCCTGTTCCCCTCAATAATTCACCATCGCAGGTTCCTTGTCGGCTCTTTGGACCGTCACTTCGCATTTGAGCTTTTCGTTCGGAGTGGGTCCGAAGGATGAAAAGATTGGTATTGACTTCTGCACTTGTAACTGTCAAGTTTTTTATCCGGGGCCTTTTGTCACAATTAGGTTTGAGAGAAAATGTAGTTTAATTGGTAAGCATTTTTCAGTCAACAAAAAAAAAATTATGAGACTTGTTTGAATTTTAGAAGGAAAAAAAAAAGTAAACAACATAAAGCAGTGTGTAGGTTAAAAACTTCACAGTTTATTAAGGGGTGACCTTTGTATGCATAGGGAACAATTTATGAATCTCCGAAGAACTTTGAATCCATGAAGAAATATTATAAGGGAAATTTTATTGATAAAAAGTTATATACTAATTCTCGGGTTACATGCATCTTCTTAAATAGGAAAATAAAATAGACTTCTAATAGAACTAAAATTATAATGAAATAGAAAGTATAAAGTCCTACCCTGGAAAGACTCTCTATAATAGAGGAGACGAATCAGTCCAATATGAACCAATATTGAATATGTTTTCTAATCTAAACAGACTCCAAATTTATTGTTAAAAATAAACTAATGCTGATTATTTTTAGGTTTCTGCAAAAAATCAACGATACTGATGTGATTTCGAGAATCTGTCAATCTAGATGAATTTATCTCGTCGAGGTAGGCGATCTTTATGTATAGTATATCATAATCCGCCTTTCAGATTGGGAGATATGTTTGAGAGATATAGTTATTTCTTTGTGGGCAAGTGAATAATTCATACATATATGCATTTGACTCGTGAAGTCCTACTTTTCCATGAATTTGTTTGTTATAAATTCTACATCACAATGAGGTTACGACTTGTATAAAATTTCCTTTTTTTTAAGCGACATTTCATTTACTTTTTAGTTGCCAAATTGAAAATCCATACCATTGGAAAGAAGAAAACACATGTTGAAAATTTCAATGAAATAACAATTAAACTTCGTCTTTTTGGGTTATTGCTACACGAAGAATGAAGAAAGAGATTAGGTTCACTTTTTTTTTTTGTTAAGCATGGTTTTTTAAAAAAAAAAGAAAAATAGGGTATTTCCCTATCAGAATATATATATAAACCAAAAGATCAGAATACAAAAGAAGATATCTTCTAATGAATGTGGCAACGTCTCCGAGGTAGAGAGGAAAACCCATTCATTGGAAGATGTCTTAAGCTAAAAAGCCAAAAAGCCAAAAAGAAAACCACCAACTAAGCCCAAAAACAAGGAAAAGGCAAAAAGGCTAACCGAACTGTTATACATATACAAGAAACCAAAAAACAGGAGGAGAGTCTGCAGGTCAGGGCATGGGGTTACTGTCGGCGCTTGAATCTGGGATGTCAAGGAGACCAGACGTTCGAATGAGCTTCTTCATCTTAAGTGCCTTCTTGGAGGTGGAGGCCCCTGACCAGAAGTAAATGAAGTTAACAATCTTCTTAATGAGGGACAGAGGGGAAGTCGAGATATTTGAGAAGACTAAGTCGTTCCTAGCTTTCCACAAAACCCAGCTGATTGTGGGGAAGCAGATGCTCCAAAGAAGACGAGCGGATGCATGGAGAGAGGGGTTTGAGCAGATATCTATACAGTCTTCAATGTTGGATGGGAGGGAGCCAAAACCCAGTTTGAGAAGAAATGGAGCCCAGACTCGAGATGCCAGGTGACATGAAAGGAAGAGGTGATCATGAGTTTCATGTTCAGAGCAAAACGAGCAACCAGTATCCACTAACCACCCTTGAGAGGCAAGTCTGTCTTTGGTCTTCAATCTGAGGGAGCTAAGAAGCCAGAAAAAGATTTGAACTTTGCTGGGCAGAACTGTGTTCCAGATGATAGAATAGAGGCTGGATCTCATTCCACCATCCGCTAAAAATTTGTGAAAAGAATTGACAGTGAAGAGCCTGGATGCTGATAAAGATCAGGAGGGTCTGTCTACCTCCACGGATGGCACGAGGTTGAGGCTAGATAGGAACTGCGATAAGGCTAGAACTTGACCCCTGGCCTCGTTGCAACTAGGACGTCTGATTATAGGTTTCCAAACCCATCTAGGGCCCCGCCAGCTCCCTTGGGAGGAGATGGAAACATGATTGGAGAAAGCTAATGCGTATGCTTTGGGGAAGAGGCTAGCAAGAGTGTTATCTCCAGCCCACTTGTCTTCGCAAAAGCGAGCCCCATTGCCGTTACCGAGAGACCACCTTATGAAAGGAGAGAAGTTCTGGAAACAGGAATGAACATCTTTCCAAAATTTGGAGCTATGGTGGGGAGGGCATGGTTTTTTAATAACTGTGGTATTTTATTTTGTAGATTCAGTGGATTTAATGCTCAATGCCTGGAGGATTGAAATCTTGAAAGGATTTCTTTTCATTTCAAAGATATAACTAATAAGAATAGAGCTTTTTTGAAGAAAAATAAACTATTTTATTCATTGCATTGAGTTGTTTGTATATAATAACAAGAGAGGAGGTTCTAATATGCTAAGCGATGTGGGACTAAAATGAAGGGATAGAGTATGCCTAGCCACTATATTTAACACCACCCGTCAAACTCATGGTCAGTAGAAAACCAAAAGATTGGATAAGATGAGCCAAATTCGCATAGATGGTTGTTAGTGTGGCTCGAAGAGAGGTGGATGGATTGGAGAACATTGGTGGCTAGAATTGCAACCAGTGATATCATGTTGTTGTAGGGTGATCGATTATCATACATAGTGGTCGCAAAAGGAGAGATCTCGAATAGTAGATTGAAGAGGACAAGTTAACGATAAGTTGTTGAGATTGGATCTTGATGAGGACTGATCACTAGCTTAGAGACAGCATGAATGGTGAGGACTTTTGGTTGTCAAGGTCGGATATTTGTAAGGGCTGATTAAGGAAATGATAATGATTATACGAGATATGACCAGAGATCAATGAGGACTGGACGAGAAATATTGTTGGGAAATTTTGTCAAATAGACGGAATGTGTGAATTTTTTAAAGCAATGAAAGTTGGCGGACGAGGACACATCGATGGCGAATGGTAGTGGAAGAACTAAAGGCAATAGCAGAGGCAAACAAGATCTCTAGGCAGCGAGATCGGACGAGGGCACAATGAACAAAATCATATCTCAACGAGGCAACAACCTTGATTGATTGACAATGAGATTGGGTCTTGACGAGGCATCACTGACAAAGAGTGATTGATGTCAAGTAAGGGGTTAACTTCGAGTAGAGGTCAAGGATAGGCAACACCGACCTAGTCGGAGATGGCTGCAACCTGGTGATCACAAAAATAAATGAAATCATGAGGGTTTGTGCTGACGATGAGGGTCAGCAAGCGAAGACAATGACAGACAAGGGGTCTGACCTGGTTGGAGCTGATCCTCGACAGTAGCCAAGAACATGTTGCTGTAAAATTTGGTGTCGAAGCTGGTGTCAAATGTTAGGATTGTGTCTTTGATTCTCTCTATAACTTCATGAGAATTAGATAAGGTTAGAGATCTATCATGATTTGAAGATTGTGTCTCATCATGATTAGGAGTTTGACTCCTATTCTAATTAGGAAGTTAGGTTAGAGATAAGATTTTGGCTTCCCCATATATATTCTTCTATTATTGGAGGAAAAACCAAGGAGAAGGTAGATAGCCATTATTCTTTTAATCTAGGGTTAGCAGAGGGTGTAGCCTGATTCAAGAATATTGTACGAGAGGCGAGTGTTTCGTAGTCTTTGTCCATGCAAAAGATTACATCATTGGGAGAGGGTTTCGTAGTCTTTGTCCGTTTAAAAGATTACGC
The DNA here is from genome assembly GCA_022839385.1 of Asparagus kiusianus. Lineage (NCBI taxonomy): Eukaryota > Viridiplantae > Streptophyta > Magnoliopsida > Asparagales > Asparagaceae > Asparagus > Asparagus kiusianus. The sequence goes on along the minus strand of BQKN01065711.1, from coordinate 176,445 downwards.
CAGTTATCTCGAAACTCTCGCTAGCCGACTGCCCTTGCATCAATTGCTCTGACAAGACATTATTACTCTAGCCCCCATAGTCTTTATGAGTCACCAGACCCAATCAGCGCCAAGCACCTACTGTCATTCCCTTATTAAATGACCAGATGACTCACCCTCTTCCATGGTCGATACCTAAAAGATGATTGCCGACTCATTTGCCTAGCTGAACCTGACCCAAATTAACTTCTTTGCCCTTCCAATCCACTATAAAAGAGAGCGGTATTGCATGGGGTAAGCTCTCTAGTTTTTTCATGCAACTTTGAATTACATTATCTCTATGTTTCCCATTCAAGATTAATTACTGACTTGATCATCAGAGGAACAACCGGAGATCCCAACTCCGCCCTCTTACGAGCTCTTTATGTATAGGAAAGAATAGTAAACCCTAGAACCCACCATCTGAAGGAGTTTGAGGACCTAACACTCTCATAATCCTCACATAAACCCCCTGTTTGATAACTAACTCAACAATTACTATAAAAGGCAACGTCATCATTAAGTTCAGATGTATGCCGAGACCTCAATTTGAAATTAGCATGTTTCAAAAAAAACTTTTTGATTTAATTTTATAAATATTTTGTGAGAACGTTCATTTTAATATGTATTGTTTTTCATATTCTAACAGACTAATAAAAATGAGACGTAGGGAACGAGAATATGATGAAGAAGCTTCTGGTCAACCAACAAAGGTGAAATATTCTTTTTATCCATATTATATTTTTTTTCATAAAATTTTTCCTAATCATAATTTTTTTCAGTGCGAGCGCCTTACCTATGAAGATTATGAAGACTAGTCGATTACCCATCAAGAGGAGGATGAATTCCAAAAAAAACAATTAAAGATATCTTTGAAGCTTTTACGGAGGTTGTTTGAAAGTCTAGAATAACAAAGATGCATGGATATGCACCTTTTGCACCGAGGGAAAACCAAGAAACTAGGGGGGAATCAATTGTTATGACATGCTTATGATATTGCCTACAACGGAGAATCAAGACATACACTCTAGGATATTGTTGGGATTGTGTCTTTGATTCTTTATAGAACTTCATAAGAATTAGATAGGATTAGAGATCTATCATGATTTGGAGATTGTGTCTCATCATGATTAGGAGTTTGAATCATATTCTAATTAGGAAGTTAGGTTAGAGATAAGATTTTGGTTTTCCCATATATATTCTTCTATTATTGGAGTAAAAACCAAGGAGAAGGTAGATAGCCATTATTCGTTTAATCTAGGGTTAGCAGAGGGCGTAGCCTGATTCAAGAATATTGTGCGAGAGGCGAGGGTTTCGTAATCTTTATCCGTGCAAAAGATTACATCGTTAGGAGAGGGTTTCGCAGTCTTTGTCCATTCAAAAGATTGTAAGGAGAGGACTTTGGAGAGAATATGGGAGTTGATTATGTATGTGAGGTTGAGAGATTGAGAGATGAGAGTTAAGTGGATTTCTCATATTGTTGCCCTGTGGACGTAGGTCGAAGTTGGTCGATCGAACTACGTAAATCTTGGTGTTCTTTCTTCTTGATTATGGTAATTTTATATCTTATTGATTGTGGGTTGGCTTCCAAGTTGCGCAGATTATAGTAGGCGGGGAGAGTAAAATTCCCCCAACAAGTGGTATCAGAGTCATGATGATGAATTCGGGAGCGAGTTCGCAAGATAGATATCGTACAAAATTGATGATCGATGGCGTTACAAGAATCAAGATGAAGAAAAAAAGGAAGGCTAAGTGGCGGCAAGAGTGGGCGACGACAAGAGCGGTAACATAGGAGGTTTTTGGTTTGTTCGTTCGTGTGCAAGAGTCGAAAAAGTAGCAGCACGTGAGGAGATTCACACATGTGGGAAGAAAAGGAAATTTAGCTAGTGGGATCCACATGAAAGAATTATGAGAAGCAGTTCACATGATCTGATTGTCTAATTGCATCCTGCTGATTTGATGTGGAGTTTTGTTTGGTGTTTGGTATTGTGGATGCACATCGGATGGTCCAGATAGTTTTGCCGATAGATTGGTGAATCAAAGGTTGATTTCAGTGATCTAGGAGTTGATATATTCGTAAGTTTTAGAGTGCTCTAAACATGATGGGAGGGTTTTATTTTTCAGATTTTGTTTAGATTGGTCAGAAAGTGCTAAAACGTTCTGATGGTGATGACGAGACAGATCTGATGATAGATAGGGCAAACGAGTATGCGACGGATGAGACTGGTGTAGAGAATCAGATATAATTCTAGCAATAAAGTTATCAGCATATAATTATTCAGAGTCATCGTGAGAGCAGTAGTTGGTTGGTGTGTAGACTCGAGGAGGATAGTTCCAGATTAGGTGGAGCTTAAAAGCAGGCATGACTGAGTGACAGATATGCTGATGGAGATGGTGGCATTGGACTTGAAGACGATGAGCACTCATATTCAGTCCAAGCCAAGTGATGGAGGAGATGGAGGCATCTGGCTCGTAGTGTGAAATAGGAGAGGTGCATTGATATGATTCGAGATGAGCGATGCAGGTGGAGTACGAGGCTAGCAAGTGGGGGAATGCTACTGTCAAGTTAAGTTTGGGAGGAGAAGCATGGTTGATTTGCTTCTAATGTCAAATGTGGCAAAGATCTCTTGGTGCACACAAGGAAGGTGGAGGCGCCACAACGAGACAGGTGAAAGTGAGGGTCATAGGGGCATCTAGTTAGAGTGCAGATGTTTGGATTTAAAGTGCGAAAGAAATAGAAGACTCTAGCGAGAGAGACAAAGTTTCAAAACGATGATGATATATCTTCAAGGGAGTTTGCAAATCAAATCCAAGGTGAAGATTGTTGGGATTGTCTTTGATTCTTGTATAATTTCATGAGTATTAGATAGGGTTAGAGATCTATCATGATTAGGAGATTGTGTCTCATCATGATTAGGAGTTTGAATCCTATTCTAATTAGGAAATTAGGTTAGAGATAGGATTTTGGTTTTCATATATATATTCTTCTATTGTTGGAGGAAAAACCAAGGAGAAGGGAGACAGCCAATATTCTAGAAATCTAGGGTTAGCAGGGGGCGCAGCCTGATTCAAGAATATTGTGCGACATGCGAGGGTTTCGTAGTCTTTGTCCATGCAAAAGATTACATCATTGGGAGAGGGTTTCACAGTCTTTGTCCGTTCAAAAGATTGTAACGAGAGCGCTTTGGAGAGAATATGAGAGTTGATTATGTATGTAAGGTTGAGAGATTGAGAGATGAGAGTTGAGTGGTTCCTCTTGTAGTTCTCCCTGATACATAGTGGATTTCTCGTATTATTGCCCCATGGACGTAGGTCGAAGTTGGTCGATCGAACCACGTAAATCTTGGTGCTCTTTCTTCTTGATTGTGGTTATTTTATATCTTGTTGATTATGTGTTGACTTCCAAGTTGCGTAGATCATAGTAGGCGAGGAGACTAAAATTCCCCAACATCAAAGCCACGAGCTTCAAAGGAAAGTCTAGTTTGGATAAATAGCAACTCACGTCAAACAATATCGCGGTTAAACAATACCGTGATGAATAGTGTCATGAGATGAACAATGGTCCATGGATGAACAATGTCATCTAGGGTTTTGCTTTGAGCAGAGGTTGTGAGCGATGGGGTGGTGCGTCAAGGTTGAATTTGGTCTCAAAGCCACTAAGAGGAAGCGCAGAGCTTGCATGAGAATGCCCTCGGCTACTCGAGGTCGAGAAAAAAAAGAAGATCTCTTTAGGACTAATAACAAAGTTATGATACCATGATAAGAATTGAGCTCTCAGAGGAAACGAAACTAATTTATTCATTGCATTGAGTTGTTTATATGCAATATGAAGAGAATAGAGCTTCTACTATCCTAAGTGATGTATGACTAAAATAAAAGGATACGATATGCCTAACTACTATATTTAATAATAATTATCAAAGGAAAGTCATGTGACAAGCGCAGGCATCAAAGTTAAATTTTGTTGAGCATAGGGTATTAGTGGGCAAGAGACTTCGAGTTATTAAAGTTCAATTTTTAAACTATAAATTATTTTTTAAAACAAATAAAATTCTTTAGGATATCACAGTTAAAAAATGAATAAAATTTAGAATAGTCAAGTGCAATTTACCCAATACATGGACGTATTTCTTAACACGTCATGCATGTGAAAGAGAAAGAGGCTCCTGCTTTTGTTGTTGCAACTTTTTTAGAAAAATAAATAATAAATGTATTATTTTTGGTGCTACTCTATAAATGACATAAATATGTTTAATATTTAGCAACAACTAGGTTAGGATTGACTCCTTAGGCCAATGACCTAAAACTGGTTTTTTTTCGGGTCCATTCTCTTTGAAGCATTTCTAGCCCGGTGTAGATAAAACTTGGCCAATATTGGAGGGTTAGCCAAACTGACCAAAGAAATTGAGACTAATACTTTACTTTATCTTGATTTGAATAATGGATAATGAGTTAAGATGTCCATGTGACACAGCACAGAAGCAAAATCTTGAAATCCACCAATTAGTGTTCTATAATTCTACAAAGAAGGTAATCACAAATTCAGGAAGTAATAGGAAGGAGAATTTTAATAATTAAAAAATAATACCTCTAAGGTTTACAATCATTTGATTAAATATAGATACGAAACACTCTCCTCATAGGATAAAAATCACCAAAAATGAGAAGTATAAAAAATGCCTTGAATGACTCTCTATGATTGAGAAACTAATCAATGAGAGAGTAATAACCTTCAAATCAGAACACCACATGGTGGGAGGTGATCAGCACTTTAGAGGGAGGCATGAAAATTACCATCATACCCCTCATTGCTCAAGTATGTGGTTTAGAGCAACCCGCACCGTGCAAGGCACTCTGATACGACGCGTACCCACCTGAGATCAATTTGGACTCATTTCCTAATCCACTAGTAGAAAAACGATCAACCTAGACGGAAATTTCCGTCTAGGTTGATTGAAATTTCGTCTAGATTAGATCATCTAGACGGAATTCCGTCTAGTTTGGATGGTTTATTTTGCTTCCGTCTAGATTGATGCAAACTAAACGGAATTCCGTCTAGGTTGATCAACCTAGACGGAAGTCAACCTAGACGGAATAAAGAATTCCGTCTAGGTTGACATACCAGACGGAATTCCGTCTGGTCAGTTAAACTAGACGGAATTTTCGTCTAGTTTGACAGACCAGACGGAATTCCGTCTGGTCTGTCAACCTAGACGGAATTTTCGTCTAGGTTGGTTTTTTACAACCTAGACAGAATTCTGTCTAGGAAGACTCAATCTAGAGGGAATTCCATCTAGATTGCCTTTTTTCAGGAAAAAAATTAATTAAACTTTGTATTTTCCTGTACAATTACATTAATATTTGAATACATCCAGAAAATACTGTACACGCCACATTCAACCATCCAATCATAATCAAAATTCATAATAATTCCATTCAAAAACATCTATATAACCAAATCCAACACATTGTACAAATCCAACCATCCACTTCAAAATATACATCAATCAGTTCCATCTAAAACACATCCAACAACATATATACTAACAATGCACATGACTAAGATATGATACACGGCATGAATAAATGTAGTGTTATAACAAATAAAACTGTTTATTGCATTAAAAATAAAAAAACCTCATTCATCGTCGTCGACGGGGGTATCTCTATCCCGATTACGAGAACGGGTGCTACTCCCTCCAATATCTCCACTCTGAATGTTTAATTGAATACTCATTATGTGGTATTTGATAACATATTAGATAAAAATAAATTTATAAATATAAGAAAAAAATAAGGTACCTGAGCACTACTCTGTCTAGCGCCAGAATTATCGCCAATCGAGCTAATGATCCGTATGACACCACCATACCCGCTATAAGGAATAGCACCGCCTAAATATTGTATAACATACCCCATGAGATCGTCCATCGAGTTCGCCATCAGCGCAACTCTAGTCATCTCATTAGTCACCTGAATATGCAGCTCCGGGTTAATTTTGTCAATCAAGAAGGCAGAGATATGTGCGACAAATGGCATAGCCTGGAAACTGCTTGTGGTTGCTCAATGCGATGTAGATGGTGTGGAGGATGCTGTGGACGATCTAATGCTTATACCGGGTGAAGCTCCGACACCATGCAGAGGATATCTTCCTCTCCTATTATTAGGGAGAAATAAATATTAAACTTTGCTCTCAAATTCAATAATGGTAAACAAATATAAATAGTATGTAGTATTCAAATTGATTCGATTTTTCACCATCCTTACCTATTATGACCCATCAAGTTCTGTGTGAGATTGATGTTCTCCTCTGCAGAAAGCATTTGAGGGTCCGGCTCGGTTTGTTCCTCCTCCTGCGAAATGTACATAGATGCAGCCTCCTTGAATACAGTCTCAAATCCCTCCTAAATCACAAATTTATAGTTAATTCAAGATAATGACCATATTATTTGTGTTCTCGTTTCCTCGTAATGTTAACAAAATAGAATTAATAATACTACTAAAGATATGTATAAGTCTCACCACTAACTCGAGATTTGCCGCGATCTTATCCCGATTCTTCTCATCACCCCTATATTGTTCACGGAAAGTACCATATGCCGCTCTGGCCCTCAAGTGTATCGGCATTATTGATTTCCCCTGTCATATTATAAATTATAAGATTTCATAATCATACTAACATTAAGATCTTTTAAGTCTTTAAATGACATATACCGTATCTTGACAATAAACATCCTCCAGATTGGCGTAGGAGTGTGAGCCCAAGTGATGGTTATGCAGCTTCTTTCTTTTATTTTCTGACCCCTTCGTGGATTTATTCTTTAAAAAAAATTCTGTAAATATAAAATGAAATAATATCTTAAAATTATAAACTAAATTTCATGAAACTAACCTTGGCGGCATCGCTGTCCCAATACATGAGGAGAGTGTAGGCGTATAAAAATGCCTATAGGTTCCTACACACAGCTCGGGACGAAATGCAGACGATAAGCGTCATCATCCAAGTCAGGAAAGGATTATCTGGCCCCGCAAAAGCTAACGAATATACAAAGTGAGTCATTGGACTGTACAAGTCACCGGAATGACGAAATACGCAATACAAGTTCGGAGAAGTCAGAAAGTGTCGAACATCTCAAAGTGGACCGCAAAATTAAGAGGCATTTAGACCATGCTACGATTTGAATCTGAAAAAGTTCAAAACATCAAAGTTGTAGATCTCTTTGTTAGATTTCCAACGCATATTGAATCAGCTTAATCGGAGGTCGTATGAAAGAGTTAAGGCCAAAATACCGAAGATGTCTCAAAATCCGACCCGCTACAGTTCCGACCCGCTACAGTCCGACGCGCTACAGTTCCGACCCGCTACAGTAATCCAGCCATTGCTACAGTAATCTGTCCCGCACAAATAAGTGACGTTTTGACTATGCTACGATTTGAATCTGAAAAATCTCAAAACATGAAAGTTGTAGATCTCTTCGTCAGCTTTCCAACGCATCTTGAATCAGCTTAATCGGAGGTCGTATGAAAAAGTTAAGCCCAAAATACCGAAGATGTCTCAAACTGACCCGCGCAGCAGCGGGTCGGATCAGTCCGACCCGCGCGGCGGCGGGTCGGATCCATCCGACCCGTGCCCACGCGGGTCACATCAGTCCGTTTCGCTCCCAGAACTACCCGTAACCTCCAAAACACGTTTTTAGACTATTTTCAATCGGTTTCTTATGTTCCAGAGGTTCATAACTGCCTAGATATCATCCCCAAACGTGGTTAATCAGTTATTAACTGAAGATAGAGTCAAATCACTCGTTCTCATCTAAATAACCGCTTCCGAAGCTTATAAATATGAGCTCGGGTGCTCATTTCTCAGGGGGGGATTAATTATCAAGACGAGGAGGTGCTGTCGGATTGAGGAGTCAAAGGAGCACGAATTTCAGCGAGGGTGGACAGATATTGGCGAGTTCTTCAGCATAAAGAAGGAGAGTTCGAGAGATCCGAAGCCCGTTGCCGTCTGTTCCTTGAGATCAGGCTTGGTCTTGATCTCGAGAAGAGTTCTGATTTCGTTTGGTCGATCTCAGCGCTTCAAATCAAACACTACTTCGGTGAAGACGAAGCTCTGTCCAATTTTTCATCAACCAGATCCAGATCTAAGGTGGTCCACGGATAAACCCCGGCACAGGCAAAGACACCCACGCAAGCAGAAGACCGATAAACGATCTCCCTACGTTTGTTTGATAAAGTTGTAAACTTGTTTTATTTTTATTGTGTAAGGAGATCTTATAAAAATATCAACTTTATGTTTTATTCGAGTTTATTGTAATGACTAAAGTTGTAATAGATTCGATAGTAATAAAAACAGTAACTTTCAACGCAAACAAACTGGCAACCACAGTGGGAGCCAACGGTCTCGCTGCCGAGGCCGTCGTGTTGCAACCTTGGATCTGCATGCCGGTTGAAAAAGTGGTCGAATACGAGTTCGACCAACTGAAGTTCGAGGAGTATCTGTCGTCGTCCTCCTCCAGATCCTCCGCCTCTCGCAAGTGCAGAATGATCGAGACCCCCGTTGCTGCTGCCCTCTCTCATTGCAACACCCCTCCGGCTTCCAACGAGGTCGGGTCTGCGGATCTGAACTCCTCCTCAATCAAGGAGTTGAGTACTGAAGGCGCGCCAATCCTATCGAAGAGGGCACGTCAAAGGCGACGCCAACGCCTCGCGCGTCAGCTTGCTAAGGCTTTGGAGCCGATAGACGGAATCCGTTATGAGGCGGATCTGAAATTCAAAGAGCATCAAATGACCCAACAGCGAGAAAATGTCCTCCCCTCCAAACCAATAGCAAGTGAATGGATCCAAGTCAAAAGGATCCGTTCAACTCTGGAGGAGAGAATACAAAAGCGCCGTGTGCTTGCGCGCATGCGAATTCTTGTGCAAAAAGCACAACAGATGCAAAAGAAGGACATAGCTAAGAAGCCACAAAGACTGCACCAAGTATGGAGGCCAAAGTCTAAGACGGCAGCCGAAAAGATCGAGAATCGCGGGTCACTTGAATCCGACCCGTCGGCGCGCGGGTCACTCTGATCCGAGCCACCAATTTGCAGGTCACTTCAATCCGACCCGCCAATTTGCAGGTCACTTCAATCCGACCCGCCAATTCACAGGTCACTCCAATCCGACTCGCCGAAACGCAGGTCACCCAGACCCGACCCGCCAATTCGCAGGTCACTCCAATCCGACCCGTCGGCACGCGGGTCACTCCGATCCGACCCGCCAATTTGCAGGTCACTTCAATCCGATCCACCAATTTACAGGTCACTTCAATCCGACCCGCCAATTCGCAGGTCACTCCAATCCGACCCGCCGAAACGTAGGTCACCCAGACCCGACCCGCCAATTCGCAGGTCACTCCAATCCGACCCGTTGAAACGCAGGTCACCCAGATCCGACCCGCCAATTTGCAGGTCACTCCAATCCGACCCGCCGAAACGCAGGTCACCCAGATCCGACCCGCTAATTCGCGGGTCACTTGGATCCGACCCTCCAAACTGCAGGTCACCCAAATCTGACCCGTGCCAAGGTCAAGGCAGAAGACGTTCTGCACCTATTTCGTCGATCCCTTTGAGTTCCGTACTTCCGGGGGAGCACCGTGATAGCGTGGATTTGTCCCGATTTAAGATCGTAGATCGTCTTGGTCCTTCGCACACGGGTCGAGGTAAAGCCCCGGTTAAAGAACGCTTAGGTCAGGTAACTGAATCCCGAGCAATTACTCGAGCTGGGGGTCGTACACGGAAAGCTTCTGTAATTGACCACCTCGGACGGCAAATTAAACTCCAAGAGCACGTAAAGAGTTCACGCTCACAAAGGCGTGACTCTAAACGCGTGACTCTTGAGAACGCTAATAAAGCGGCAAACCCCTTGAAAGAAACCTATTCATCTGACGATGACAGCGTTATACCTGGGGAGTTGTGCCAACACACGATAGGTTGCTCCGGTCATCTGACCGACGAGTTGTACTATCGGGCTGGGGGTATGAACAAATCTCAGAAGAGATATACCCGAGAAACAAAGTCTCACTGCCCGTGCGCCAAGTTAATCAGGGCAGTATTATCAGCGTGTAGCTGCCCCAAAACCGCTCCGCAGAGGGTCTCGGTATTTGAGAGGGTCTCCAACGGAAAGGCTAAGTCCAATCTAAAGCGTCTCTGTAAGAAAAGATCGGTCGTTCAAGGTGACGAACCCCAGAGGTTACCATCAATATGGTTGATAAGGGAAAATCGATTCGACCTTCTAGCTCTGATCCGCTTGTATCGCATCGTCTAACCCGGTTACAATCAGGAACTATTAGACAAAGGGATTATCAGAGAATGCAGAGAGGGTTATCCTCGGATGATGAAGCATCGGATACTAACTCGGCAATCGCTTCTGATAATACGGTACCCAGTCCGGGACAATCCCACGAGGCATTCATGATCAACACCGAGCAAATCGATAAAATTCTCGAGGATGCTTTAATCAAGCAGAAAGAGGCATTCAAGATTGAAATAGAAATAGCTATGCAGCGGATGAAGGAAGAGCACGACCGACAGATTCGGGCTCTTTCCAATCAAATGGGCGAATCCAGCCGTCGCAACACTGCTAACCAAGTAGGTAGCGATTCAGATGTGGATGAACGCCTCAACGCTGATAACCCTCTCGTTGACCAAAATGCTGGTGGTGACCTCACTAAAGATAACAACGCTGGTGGTGGTCCTACCGAAGACGACAACATTGGGGGTGGCTCCGTTATTCCTCTTTCAAATTGTCCAAGGCCCGATACGAGCGAGGATGGGAAAATGAAAGATCTCGAGAGCAAAATCAACGCTCTAATGTTTGATCGAGAGGTAAAGAAGACCGGGATTCCGTGTCCTTACCCAAGAAAGTGGGATTCGATCCCGTATCCGGCGAAGTTCAACATGATCAACTTCACGCCGTTCGACGGGAAGGGTTCACCCACACAACATCTGATCTACTTTAAGTCCCACTTGGGTATGATCTCCGGCAATGAAGCCTTGATGGTTCGGTTATTCGTCGGCACCCTTCACGGGCCCGCCTTCGATTGGTACCGCCGTCTCAAGTCTGGAAGCATCAACAGCTGGGACGACCTGGAGAATCTATTCCTCTCTCATTTCTTTGATGATGATGCCGAGGTATCAATCAGAACACTCTTTGATGAGAAGCAAGAAGACGACGAGATGGTCGACGACTTCGTCAAACGCTTTTGGAATAAGGCAATGAACTGCCGAGATCCGATCACAGAGGACTTCATCCTTCAAACCTGTCACAACAACCTCTCATTGGATGTGTTGGAAGTTATGAGAGTAGCACTGTCCAACTCCTGGAAAGAGTTGAGAGTGCACGGAGAGCGGGCCAAACGCTTCCTCCGAAGAAAGAAGACCGAGAGGAGCCAACCAACGGCTAATCCTCCGAACTCAAACTTCGCCTCCCGTGGTAAGGGCAAGGCACCTGCAGCTGCTGTTGATGCTAATCAAACGTCACAACGGCAACCCCAAAGACAGCAGAAGACTTCGGGTTCGAGACTCCAAAAAGAGTACTCCTTTAAGGATGAAGATGTTCCAGCCATTTTCGAATCCCTCCTTGAAAATAACAAGATCAATCTACCACCTATCACAAATCAGGAGGAAGCTGATAACACTGCAGACCCAAAGTACTGTGCGTACCACAGGAGGGTCCTTCATCCCACCAAAGATTGCTTTGCTCTCAAGAATAACATTCAAACCTTGGTTGAAGCCGGCATCATAACGCTGGGATAAGCCGAATGAGAACGGCAACACTCCGAAGGGTATATGAGTATAAACTGCTTCTCGATACTCCAATAGGTATATGAGTCTAAACTGTTTCCTACCGTTGACGGGAAGTTCCTGAAGAATTTTTATATGTAATATTCTTAAGGATAACCCGGTCATGTAACTGAGTGCAAAATCAGACCCAGTTCCACAAAGGAAGCTGGGGGTGGATGATTCATGTAACGGGAAGTTCCCGGAAGAATGCTGTATGTAATTTTCTTAGGGATAACCTGATCATTATAAACAAAGTGATAAACACTAAACCCCCACTGTGATTTTCGAACACTCTTTTGTTAACGACTCACAGTATTCCATCACAAAAATCCCCCACCGATCAGACTAATTGACGGTGGGATCACCGAAATTCTTTCCGGTTTAACTCATTCAAACTTCCGCTATGTTCGTGCACTCAACACTTTCATGGTTAGATTCCGGATATAATGCTTAGAATTTTGATCTGTTAATCTTTGACGAATTGTTAAATCCCTTCGTGTTAAGTCCTTATCACTTGACACTAAGAACCCCTGCTGAGTGATTTGTACAAGTCAACACTCTCACTTTGATTTGTACTCCTACCCCTACCGTCTACCTGGTCAAACCTTCCTACAGTTAGGACCACAACCAAAATCCCCTTTCGATTCCTCCAATGAACGAGAGGTCCACAAATCGAGCGATCAAACCTTCCTACAGTTAGGATCGTCTCAAACTTTCCATTCGGTCAAACCTTCCTACAGTTAGGATCGTTTCAAACCTCCCACTCGGTCAAACCTTCCTACAGTTAGGGCTAAAACTAAAATCCCCTTTCGGTTCCTCCAATGAACGAGAGGTCCACTTTCAAATCGAGTGATCAAACCTTCCTACAGTTAGGATCACCTCAAACTCCCGCTTGGTCTAACCTTCCTACAGTCAAGGCCAAAACCCCAATTCACTCTCGATAAACGAGAAACTCACCTTTTAGTTCGATAATCAAACCTTCCGACAGTTAGGATTATTCGAATCTTTTTAATTCTCGGAGTGGAGATCCCACTCTTCGTTTCACCTTTCCAGATTCTTGAAGTGGAGATCCCACTTTGAGTTTCCTTTTGTGACTGGAGATAGAATATAAAATTCTTCCTCTTCAGCTTTGGGAGATAGAATATAAAATTCTTCCTCTCTCGTATCGGGTTCGTCTTTGCCCCTGGAGAAGATACCACTTTTTTTTCAAACTCCTAAAATCCGTACTTCACATGCATGAGAAATTTTATCCCGAAGCCTAAGTAGGGATAAGTCAACGCCTAACACGCGTTGCCGGTTTAGTCTTTCACCGATTGAAAAAGACACCAGAATTCAAGTCTGGGGAATTTTATCCCGAATTCTAAGTAGGGATAAGTCAACGCCTAACACGCGTTGCCGGTTAGTTCTTAACCGTAAAAAGAACAAAAGCTCACATATTCAATATTGTGGCAGGTTGTTATTAATAACACCAAAATTCGTGCCTCACACGCACGGGGAATTTTATC
>BQKN01065711.1:111990-152737 GCA_022839385.1 Asparagus kiusianus | reverse complement strand
CCCCCCCCCCCCCCCCCCCCCCCCCCCCCCCCCCCCCCCCCCCTCCCAAAATCAAAAGTTTTTTTATCCACATCATCCGAAACTCTCTCTTTCTGGCCCTACTTCACAATCCAAAGTCACACGTTATTCATATCCCCATGGCGACGGTGTCAAATGCCTTAGAATTTCCAAGGGTGGACAGTGGACTCCTTATCTCACTTGTCAAAATCTAGAAAGTAGATAGAGGGAGCTTTCCCATAATGGAATTATTTGGATCATCATGAAGGCACCATGCAAAAATTATGGCCCACAGGTAGTTGGCATGGTCACCGTCAATATAATGGACGAGCTCAAAGAAACCATCCCTTTGAATCGACACAAATTATACAGTCTGTGATGGTGACAATGAATGAAGGAAAATGCATTTGGACAGCGTCAAAATCAAATAAAAAGAAAAAGGAGAACTACGAGGAAAAAAATTAAAGGAGTTCATATTGAAACAACAAAGCTTTCAAAGGAAACCCATGTCAAGTTCACGTGGCCGGGTTGAAAAAAAAGATGACATAGGAAGTATAGAACCCATCAAAAGCTTTTATGTATTCTAGGGCCATATTTTAAGTTGGTCATTAATTACATCAAAACTCCAAAACTACAATGAAACTTAAGACCGGTTATAGTTTTATATTCTAACATGTCTTTGCACAAGTTGAAATGTCCTTATTATGAGTTAAGATATCGACTTGAGTAATCTAATAACATGACTTTATTTCGAGTCTTTTGTTTTCTCGGTTTAAATTTGCGCATGGCTGGTGAGGATTAAACCTAGATTGCTAATATCGCATCAAAGGACCCCTCCCACTACATTAGAATTCCATATTATGGCGAGTGTGAGGCTTATAGGTTTTTTTTTCCCTAGCAAGTTGCTTTTTTTTGTTTGTAGTTTTAGTGATTCAATATTTTCCAGGTTTAAAAGCTCAGGATGTAAATATCATCAATTTTTACTTCCAATCTAAAATCATCATTCTTCTGTAATTATTTTGACACCAGATTATATAATCACATATGGACTTTTCAACGATCTCCCATTTGTAAGAATATTTCATCCGCATGTACCATGGTCGTTGAAATCTGCATATATGCGAGCTTAATGATTGCAAACTAACAAGACATTAATCACAGGTTGATCAAATCTTAATTAGTCGCCCTCTAGTAATCCAAGCTCTCTTACATCACGTGTTGAGGAACAAGAGCTTTGCCCTGCAATTAAAATAGATCATCGATCAGCCTTAAATAGAGGTTAATTAGGAACCAAACTAATCAAATCTAAAAGTCTTAAGCTGCTAGCTAGGTGCTAGCTAGCTAGCTGTTAAATCCGTATCTTTCTTTCTATTGAACTCCATCATATTTTCTTTTCCAACACTCGATCCCAACATGAAACGACGATCTTTTTACTAAAGTCAAACTCAGATTCTCCCCCATACGACTTTTTTTTTCCTCTCTCGGGGTAAAGTATGACGTGGGATCTCTTCGGCCACCTCGAGTCGCAGAGTCAAATTCTATCTGCGGTTCACATGCACATGCAATGAATTCGAAAAGTAGGATTAGTTTGCAAGTCCCTTTCAAGTTTAATTCGGGCAAATCCTCTTATATGCTGTCTCTGGTGAAATTGCGTCACTGTTCTTTTTTGTTGATGGGAAACCTGATTATTTAATTTCTAGGCGTATGAGTGCTGAGATTTGTAGGATCAAATAATATGAAACAATAGCTCGCTACTAAAAGATACCCAAAATCGTATTAATTGGCGGTAGAAAACCTCGTAGTTTTCACTATTTTGCGCTTATATACCCTCGCTTGTTTTTTGATAGCACTTACGTATGCTAAAAGTTTCAACTATACAAGTGCGACATGGGGGAAACGGTAATGAGCCCCAAAACAATTGGAAATTTGAAAATCCGATAACCCATGAAAAGATTTTTGTTAAAACTATTTTTAGCATGAGGGGGCGTTTTAGGCTCTAAAATGGATGCTAACCGGGGCAGTTTGGTCATTAAAAGATGTATTTAGAGAGAGAGAGAGAGAGAGAGAGGATGAGGGGCTCTCAAGGCGAGCAGGTGCGTGAGGCTAATTAATGCGTAGCTGCCGCCTCGCTGGCGCATGCACCCGGATCCTCGCCAGCGGGCTCCGCGGCCCCCGCTCTCGCCTTGATCCTTTCACCCTTTCCGTCGGCGACACATCTCTTCTTCCGATTTTGCCCCTACCGTCTAACGCCCCAACCGACACCTAATCGTATACGACGTCGATTTTTATGTGTATTAATCTAATATTATATTTATATTGATTTTCATGTGACTTACATAATTTTGCGAGTGATACACTTAATGCCACACAATTAATGTCTAGGTTTAGATTAGAAAAATGATTTAAGGACTCAAAATATGGGACCAATGGAGAGGACATGTGAGGTGTCCCCTCCCTATTGCATAATGAGTTGGTCATGCCAACTCATGCCAACTCATTATGCAATACGGAGGGGACACCTCACCTGTCCCCTCCATTGGTCCCATATTTTGGGTCCCCGTAGCAGCACTCTTTAGATTAACAGAAGAAAGTATGCGGTGATTTTGATCTATCGCATTGATAATGCATCGAGAAATGCTATCCGTTTCGTTATTAGATTGGAGATTTACACATCAATCTACAATTCATATTAATTTGATCCACCATTTCACATCTTTTTTTATATTATAACGAATTCTATACAGAACATCCTGCACTACTTGAAGTACAAAACACCAAAATGTAAGAAAACCTTGGTTGAAACTCCCTAGCTTGAGAGGGACCCGATTTTGCGCCCTCACGCCCTCAAAAAGGACTTAAACTCTGAAAACTGGGTGATCTTAAGATCGAATGAGCTCTAGTTGAGTAAATAGCATCACGTGGACCCGATTTACTACATCAAACACGTATTAAGATAATATTAATCATTGGATCCGTTTACAAATCTGAAAGCCTAATAATCTAACAATTAATTAATTTTTTTTGATGCGTATCTAATATCGTGGGACCGAATCATAATGCATATTTCTCATCTGTGGTCACTTATTATTAGGCACTGCACTTTTCCCGTTCCGTTATTCCTCCAATTATTTAGTTGACACGTGCGACGGGTAACTTGGTCATTTACCCCTCCGCACCGTAAAAAAATAAACAAAAAAAGAAAAGAAAAGGGGGAGAAGCCGATAAAAATAGAAGGAAGAGAAGCTCAAAACTAGGGTTTTTTGGGGTCCGCACCTTTTTTGCTGGAAGAAAAAAAAGGGCCTTTTAGTCTTACATGCATTTTGACTATCAGCCCGAAAGCAAAATAGTCAGCCCCCCCTCATGCCTTTCTCATTTGCTAGTCGACAAGATCAAAATTAAAAATTAAAAAAAAAAAATCATATATAATTCAAACTCCAACCCCCCTCCCTCTCTCTCACTGCTAACTTCAACTTCTTCTACTGTCTTTGTTGTTGAGCTCTGTGATCTGACTTCGGTAGGGTTGGGGTTAGGGTTTCGAGAGGGAGACGGAGGGAGAACGAAGAGCAAGCTGTAATCTTTTGCTCGCCTTCTTTCTCTTTCTTTCTGCCCTAATAAACACAAAGATTAGATTTTTTTTTTTTTGAAAGGAGAATTTGAGCAATGCCCGTTGGCAGCGTGATTTCTCAGTCTAGGTTCATCTCACCTTCTGTTCTACAAAAGCCCATGTTCAATTCTCCTGGACTCTCGCTCGGACTGGTAAAAACGCGATCAATCCCCTCCCCCCCCTTTTTTTTGTTTTCCTTCTTCCATTTTTCTGGTTGGTTTCTGACCGGATTTCGATGCTTATGCTTCTTCAGCAGAGTAACGATTTGGACGGGAAAGGAGACGAGCTGAGTCGAATCATGGAGGATTTGGATTCTGCTAGGGACGAGGAGCGCGAGAGCAGATCTGGGAGCGATCACTTGGATTTTGCTTCTGGGGATGATCTCGAGCATGAGAATCCGAGGAAGAGGAAGAAGCAGAAGCGATACCATCGGCACACCCCTCAGCAGATCCAAGAGCTCGAAGCGTAAGTATTTCATTTGTTATTTGTATTCAAAAAAAAAAAAAATCTTTTTTCGTTTGCTCGGGCGACAATGTTGCTGGATTACAAACGCCTGCAGGCTTTTCAAGGAAAGCCCTCATCCTGATGAGAAGCAGAGGATGGAGCTGAGCAAGCGCCTCAACTTGGAGCCCCGACAAGTCAAATTCTGGTTCCAAAACCGCCGCACTCAGATGAAGGTACCGCTCGAAACCCTAATTTCTCTCTCAGGATCATGTCCTAATTTCGCTTGTGCCTGTTAAAAAAAAGACCCAAATCGAGCGACATGAGAACGCGCTACTCAAGCAAGAGAACGAGAAGCTCAGGCTCGAAAACATCACTATAAGAGACGCGATGAGAAGCCCAATGTGTGGGGGTTGCGGAGGTCCAGCGATCCTTGGGGAGCTCTCCCTCGAAGAGCAGCAGCTGAGGATCGAAAATGCTCGATTAAAGGACGAGCTCGATCGAGTCTGTGCTCTTGCGGGGAAGTTCTTGGGAAAACCCGTTACCGGGTTCTCTACATTTTCTCCGGCCATGCCCAACTCGTCCTTGGATCTTGGATTTAATGGATTCTATTCAATGGCCCCGAATTTGCCGCAAGTTTCTGATTTCGTTGCTTCCAGCTCAACGGGAACTGTTATCGACAGATCACTTGAGAAATCTGTACTTTTGGAGCTGGCATTGGCTGCAATGGATGAGCTTGTGAAGATGGCACAACTGGGGGAGCCTCTTTGGATACAAGGGTTTGAAAATGGGAAGGAGGCATTGAACTATGAGGAATATTTGCAAGTTTTCCCTCGATGTACTGGAGCGAAGCCTGTCGAGTTTGTGTCTGAGGCGACGAGGGAAACTGGGATGGTGATCATCAACAGCTTGGCCCTTGTGGAGATTCTCATGGATGCCGTAAGAAATTCTATCAGTATAGGATATTGGGCAGAAAATTAACTTCAGGTTCGCATGATTGATAGAAACACTTTTTTTATAACAAACAATTAAGCGCGTCAATCATGCAAACCTGTGTTGGGTTTTCTGTACTTTACCCTAAGAAAATTTAGAGTTTACATTGAGATTTTGACTGATGTGCTTTCATTTATGCAGGATCGTTGGGCTGATATGTTCCCTGGTATGATCGCCAACGCGGTCACCACCGATATAGTCTGTAGCGGCGTTGGTGGTACTAGAAATGGAGCAATTCAGCTGGTTAGTTTTAGTTCGTGGATTTGATCCCAAGTATTTTTCTACTACTATTTGATTTGTAAATATGGTTGTTTGTTTGGTGTTGGTTTTAGATGAATGCTGAGCTTCAGGTTCTTTCGCCGCTGGTTCCCACTCGAGACGTGAGCTTCCTGAGATTCTGCAAGCAGCTTGCTGAGGGAGCATGGGCAGTGGTGGATGTGTCGATCGATGGAGGAGGGAGGGAGAGCTCGTTGGTGGTGGCCGGAAGTAGTATGAAGTGCCGGAGGCTGCCGTCTGGTTGCGTTGTGCAGGATATGCCCAATGGATATTCTAAGGTATGTTTCTGTTGTTAGGTTCCAATATTTTGCTGCTTATGTTAATCTCATATATTATTGATTATTAGAGCTATGTTTGGTTTGCAATTAATGAAATTATTTTGCTAAAATGGGACAATGTATTGAAAGAACTTCTAATATACAGAAAAAAATTGAATACATAAAAATTATTATTTCTGAAGTTATAGTAATACAAGCTGTGGAGCGCTAATCTCTATAGTCAGGGTATTGATACTGAGACTGTTATGATTTATTTCAAATATAACATCTTATAGTTGTCAGGGTATTGATATTGATATTGTTATGATTTATTTCAAATATAACATCTTATAATTGTATAATTATATGATTGTATTTAGTTTCGTTTGGTGTTGAAGTAGAGTCATAGATGTCCACCGAACAACTGACAATCATGATTTAAAAAAATAAAAATAAAAAGAGGGGTCTCTTCAATATTTTTGACTGTGTAAAAGATCCAAATCCAAACGTGGGCAGGTGTCGGTGATGATGGATATTGTGACGAATTCTTCATATCTTTAATAGCTAGGCTGTTAATTTCCATTGCCCTTTTTTTAATGTTTGGGAGCTTCACAAGTCAAGGGCCCAAACTCCCATCTTCATAAAATTAGGTTCATTGGGCAGCATACTTTACTAAATAATTAAATTACTAAACAAAGATTAGATGCTTCTTCTACTAATCTAGAAAATACCACCCCTAGGCTACTTACTGTCCGCATTCAATCAATATGTCCTTTGTTTTCGCTTTCGCAAAACTTTTATATATCTCATTGGAAGCCTGAACCCGAGGCCAAGCCGTCGCCTCCGCTCTTGATTTCCCCAGTTTTGCTTTGTTTAATCCTCCTTCTTTATCTTTATTAGAGCTTAGCTCTGTAAACAAATTCTTTGACGGGTTTCTATTCTATTCTATGTTTTGTCTTTCATTAGCCCAAAATTTCCTACTGATTCTTCATTCTTGGGTTAATTAAATTAAGATTAGGTGTTCGGATCTCGAAGTGTAGATCACTAGCTAGCCTTTGAATCATTGTTTCAAAGGTTAGACTTATTGTATGACTATTGGGTAACGATATTTTTACCTAGATTTATGTCTAAACTAATCGCTAACCGAGACCACTACATGCATGAGTTAGGAAAAATAGTAAAATTATAGCTATGAGGTGAAAGGATACAAAGATAAACCTAATATCTGATTCAAAGAATAGGATGCCCGTCACATTTGAAAATTTTGAGATAAAGAGCCTTTTTGGCAAATTGTATAAAATTGTGTTAGAATTAGTCTTGGTCCATTTTTATGATAAACTAGTGCTATTTTGAACACGGGGGAGGAGGATGATTCCAAATAGAGCTAGTTTAGTGGCCTATTTTTTACTGAAGAAAAATTGGGCCAGCTTTGACCCAGTTTTTCCAAATCAAGATTCCTCGCAAACTTGAACGAGGCTTAAACCTGGTCTAATTTTGTGATAGCCAAACATGCGCAAAAGCTCCAATGTTATTCTTGTTGAACAATAATATGTTAATGTAATTATAAAATGATATTGATAAACTTTTCAGATACTTCTGAATATAATGTGCATTTAATCTCATGAATAAAATGGGAAGGATGATTCCTATTGATGGTTTTTGATGATTAAATAAAATATTTCAGAGCATAAGATTTGTATAATGTCTATTCTATTGAGTTTTATAATGTAATCATGTGATCTACTGGTCCGAAAATCCAACTAATTGAAGACTTGTTCATTAATTGGGGATTAGAAGATTCTCAGAGTCAAACATCATACTCGGACTCTCAGCTTTTTCAACCCGTAAGGGCTTCTTTTGTCGTCTTGCGTTAACATGTCTTCCCGGACCACGGCATCGTATCCTGCCCCAGCTAATAAATTCATTTCTGTAACGTGACTGTGTCCAGGTTACGTGGGTGGAGCACGCGGAGTACGACGACGCTGCGGTGCACCAGCTGTACCGTCCATTGCTTCGCTCGGGCATGGCGTTGGGGGCCCACCGCTGGGTCGCCACGTTGCAGCGGCGATCAGAATGTCTCGCTATTTTGCTTTCATCCTCCATCCCCAATGATAATTCTGGTAATTTCTAAAACAATCATAGTCTTTATTTTATACAACGAAATTTCAGATAATTTCTATTATTGGCTTCAAATACTCTAGATACTACTACGTTTTAGAGAGAATAACTAATGCTACTCTCTCTTTCCCAAATTTACTTCCCGACTATAATAGAGAGAAGTGTAAACTCTTTTGATGAGTTATTAATTTTGATAAAGGTTGAAGATGAGTTTAGAGGAAATAGCGTCGTTATCATGTACCATGATATATGTGCTAATAAAATAGTTAAAAGTCTTCAAATGATTATACACTCACAAGGCACGTGGTGCATGTGTATAATAGTTTAAGAGTCATAAAATGGTTATTACACTCATAATACAGATGGTGCATGTATGTAATTGAACTACTTTTTTTATTTTCTTTATCACCTTCATAATGATGTCAGTTGATTTTATTACGTTTTCTTTTGCACACAGCCATAACCCCGGCGGGGCGACGGAGCATGTTGAAGCTAGCACAACGGATGATGGACAACTTCTGCGCCGGAGTCTGCGCATCTTCGTCCCGCAAGTGGAGGAGGTTCGTCAGCGTCGGCGACAGCAACATTGCGGATGACGTCCGGGTGATGACGAGGCAGAGCCTCAACGAGCCCGGGGAGCCCCCGGGTGTCGTGCTGAGCGCCGCCACGTCGGTGTGGGTCCCGGTGCCGGCCCAGCGGCTGTTCGATTTCCTCAGGGACGAGAGGCTGAGGAGCCAGTGGGATATTTTGTCTAATGGTGGGCCCATGCAGGAGATGGCCCATATTGCCAAGGGGCA
Organism: Asparagus kiusianus; assembly: GCA_022839385.1. Classification (NCBI taxonomy): domain Eukaryota; kingdom Viridiplantae; phylum Streptophyta; class Magnoliopsida; order Asparagales; family Asparagaceae; genus Asparagus; species Asparagus kiusianus. The sequence goes on along the minus strand of BQKN01065711.1, from coordinate 144,254 downwards.
GCATCAGGGCAACGCTGTCTCTTTGCTCCGCGCTAGCGTAAGTACTCTCTCTCTCTATATATATTTTGCTTGAAATAAAACATATCAACCTGGAATTTGAATTATAGATAAATTAGATAATGATTTAAAAAAATTTCCCCAAGTGACTTATTTGATTTGGTTTGGAGCATAATTCATATGAATAATGACAATAATGGGCAAATCCCTGTTAACACTCTCAGGTCTACAATTTCCTTCTCAAAAATGAGAAACTAGGGGCGCTAACTGTTGATAAATTAGTTTAGGGGTATTGCATGCGAGGGGGGCTTTTTGTAGGTTACCCGCAATAGTTATACAAAAAATTATTCAATACAAAATATTATTTTTTAAAGAAAACTTGATACAAGCTTTCATGCCATTTAACAAATTTATTTTGAGATTAATGTTATTTAATGTGACTATTTACAAAATGAGTCTAACCTTTACTATCATTTTATAGTGTATTTGGCAAAATGCTCACCACTTTGCCCCTTTTTTTTATTTGTTTTAAGTTTTAGAAGGCTGAAAGGTCAATTTGATTCGTGTATTGGGGCTTCATGTTCAAATTGATCCCCATACTTTATTTTTCCTCAACTTGGTCCAGGTACTGGGGTTTCATACTCAAATTGATCACTTTGTCTTCTAGTCTTTTTAGAACTCATGTCTAAGTGTTCCCGTTGAGAAGTGATTATGCATTATACTATGTGTTGGGGTTTCATATTCAAATTTGCCTTCTAGTCTTTTTAGAACTCGTGTCTAAGTGTTCCCGTTGAGAAGTGATTATGCATTCAAACTTTTTAAATATATTAATATTAATCACTTTGTCTAATCATAGGCCCATTATTAAATGAATGAGTACCTTGATGTATACGCTAATGAATAGCCAATCCAATTAAGATCCGATTGCCTGTGCTCTTAAGACTCTGACGTCACATAATTCTCCCTCCACATCGCAGTGGCAGCTCCATATTATCTTGGACAAATTTTCGAAAGCAACCCTTTTGGGTTTTTATTTGCAAAAAAAGACCGGGTTTAAAAAAAATTGTAAAAACCGACCTGTTTTCAGCCCCCTGGCTGAAAACAGGTCGGTTTTTTTAATTTTTTTTGGAAAACTTCACGGGAGTTGAACTCCCGTGAAGTTTTTCTCATAACAAAACTTCACGGGAGTTGAACTCCCGTGAAGTTTGGGAATTTTTTTTTCAAAAACCGACCCAGTTTCAACCAACTGGGTCGGTTTTTATAAATAAGATTGAAATTGGTCGTTTTTTGCAATTAAAAACCCAAAAGGGTCTGTTTTGAAAATTTGTCCATATTATCTTCCTCTAACAGTGTCATTTACGTGAACACATTTTTATGCAGGCTGCAACAGGAGGAACGCAAGGAAACAGCATGCTGATACTGCAAGAAACGTGCACGGACTCCTCAGGCTCAATGGTGGTCTACGCCCCCGTTGACGTCCCGGCAATGCACCTAGTGATGAACGGCGGGGACTCGGCCTACGTGGCGCTCCTTCCCTCGGGCTTCTCCATCGTCCCAGACGGTGCCCACAACAAGGCTGGCACTGGCGGTGGGTCCCTTCTGACTGTGGCATTCCAGATATTGGTCAACACGCTTCCATCTGCGAAGCTAACAGCCGAGTCAGTGGAGACGGTGAATAATCTGATATCGTGCACCGTGCAGAAGATCAAAGTGTCACTAAGCGCGGAGAACTAAACGAAAGGAGAAAGTATCCAGTGCTCCGGTTCATTGCATTAACGGTACATTAAATAGTAGATCTATCGTTAATGCAATTAACCGGAACTACCGAATAGTTTATTAAAAGATAATGTGGGTGGTAATTAAGTAGCTAGGAGTTTGAGTCGGAGTCAAGAACGAACCGCGCGAGTAAAGAACCATTGCTAGGTGATAAGGATTTGAGTCCGTGTTTGAGGTTCTTAACACAGAGCAATGGTGGTGGTTCGGGTATTGACTCAGTCGCTCTCTGCTTTTGTTTGTATTCTTGTATTTTGTATTTTGACAGTGTTGTAACTCTAGTGGTTGACCATGACCAAGTTGTTTTCTTTGATAGTTCAACTTATATTAGTATTTTGCATCGTATTGGAATAACGTTCTTCAAAATTACAATATAATTCATATTGGTATCGAACGCTTTATTTGTATTTTATACGTACAAGGAGTCGGATATATTTGTGAATGTCTCCATCTTTTCGCATTTGTATGTGAGACCCGGCCTTGTTATTGTACTTCCACCATTTATGATTCTTAGTAGGTCATCTAATAAAATGGAGTATGAGCTTGTGTATTCATTGTGCATGTCTATTCTCTCTTGGTGTTGTGGAGTAGCTAAAAGAAACTAATTTAAAATTGGGGCTCTAAGTTTAGACAATAAAATTGAATGATTGGCAACTTAATAAAACATCAAGCTAACAAATTAAAATAATATACTATAGCTTTTATATAAAATAGGCAAAAGGTCAAGTGATGTCTATGGTAGATCCGCCAAATATCATTTGAGTACTTAATCGTCAGTGGGAAGCCCTGAACATTATCTCTTCCATCATGTTAGATTCTTTTATAAGCATTCTTTAAATATTGCTGATATGTCATGCCGGTGAGCTAACCTTTCATGTCACTTCCAAGCTAGCATAAAAATTAGCGAAAGTCCAAGTTTGTTCAATCATTGTCACACCAATAAAAAATTAGTGAGATTACAAGTTTGTCCTGCAATATTATTGACATCTCAGTAATTTTTAACGACAATTTGTAAAAGGACCTATTGCTGACGGCTGATATCAAATAGTCAATGAAAGAAGTAATTAAGTTGATGGAGGTCCTCTAACCCTCTGATTATCCGGTTCTGGAATAGGCTGTTCTTTTCTGCACAAGTAGCAAATCGTAAGAGGGCGGAGTTGGGTTTCCCGGTTATTCCTCCGAAGATCAAGTCAGTAATATGCGTGAGTAGAGAAGTAACTGAACTGTAGTAATTCTTAAGCACAGTGGGTGGAGAAAAAGATCTTCCCTTATTATTGAAAATAGTATCCCTATTTATAGTAGTGATAGAAAGGTAGAATGATAATTTCGGCCGAGTATGGGATGGTGGCCATGTCAGCATCCGATTTACATGTGTTGGTCGATAAGTGGAGAAGAGGTCACACTGGTATTTAATGCAAAGTGATTGGAGGCGTGCGGTACCGACGTGGTCCGAAAAAAAGATGTGTCATAAAAACTATTGGGGGCAGAGGAATGATGGCACCCATAATGCATTTAATGACATTTATTGCGAGGTGATTAGTTATCAGTACGCGAGAGGAGGCTCGAGGCTTGAGGTATTTTATCGCCTTTCTACTCGTCTGGTGGTCGAGAAGTACTGCCTTTTGAGTCGCCTTCGCAAGATGTCGGTCGATTGGTCGGTCGAGTAAGGTGATTAAGCAGTTGATTTAGCCAGTGGTCGACACGTAACGCCTTTTAGGTCGTCCTCGCAAAATGTCGGCATGTTGAATCGACCGAATTAGGCCTTTGATTATCTTGAAGTGCCGACTCGATTACGCATAGTATGGGACACTTATCTGCCATTAATTGAAAATTATTTTTCAGCACTAAAATGGCTATAACAGTGAAGGAGGAGATGCGTACTTGACATGGCTTCTCTGCTGTCTGGCATGGGCAGCATGCAGAGGCGAAGGAGGAGCCTTGAGTTGGGCTTCTGAAGGGTGAGTTGCCGAAAGCTGGTCCTCTGATGATGGAGGAGCAACAGAGTAAGCGGGCTGAGGCGGAGGAATCCGATGGAGGAGTTTGGTGGTGAAGGTGGCGAACTTCTGCTGGAAAGCTTAGGTGATCCCTGGGTGGATTCCTCAAGCTAGGTTACTCTCCAGGGAGAGTCCCAACCGTGGTCATGACGGAAGGGACCACACCATCGTGGGAGCTCAGTGAGATCCTCAACATTATCACGCCGCTCCAGGCCCCTCATCTACCTACATGGCCTCCGATTATGATCAAACTTACCAACCAATCACCGAAGCCATTAGAGGGAACACTCCTCTCACCGATGACATCATGAATGCCACTTTTGAGAAATTTAAAATGCCTCAAGTAGAGAAGTACAAGGGCGAGGGAGACCCCGTGGAGCATGTCCAGAATTACTATGACACGATGAGTATGTTGCAGGCTCCCGAAGCCATTATCTGTAGGCATTTTCCCATCACCTTATCGGGAAGAGCCAAGCTCTAGTCAAACTCCCTGGAGAAGAAGTCCATTGGCAACTATGAACAACTCAGCCAGAAGTTTGTGCACCATTTCCTGGCTGACACCAAGCAGAAGTTACCTGCTCATGTATAGATAAAAACGAGGCATGAGTTTGAAGAGAGCCTTCAAAGTTATTTCAAGAGGTTCCAAGCAAAGCGGTTAGAGGTTAATGACCCAGGGAGCACGGTCGTCATGTCGGCCATTATGGCCGGCCTATCAAACAATGAACTGGCCAACTCACTTGCCAAGAAGCGATGCTCCACCTACGAGCAGTTGATGGCCAAGGCTTATAAGTATATGGACATGGAGGATGCCCGAGCCTACAAGAATGCTGCTAGAGCAACGGAAGCTGCAGTGGAAGCAACAGTGACACCAACAACCCCAGCGGTAGCAACAGTTCTAGCTTTAGCAGATCCTGTTGCACCAGCCACACCAATGGCCGCTGCAATGGCCCAGGTGACACAGCCACTACGAGAGTCGGCCAAGGATCTTATCCCAAGACCCAAGTCGGTGAGCCATCCCCCCCAGAGCCGACTACCACCCAAACCAGTCCAACAGGAGGGACTAAAAGAGGGAGCCACCATCCAAACCAGTCCTCATGGCCCTTAACACCTCCCTCACTAACGCCCTCTATATGGTTCAGCTGGAGGGATATCTCAACTCTGTCCCTCCTCGAATGAAGTCAGGTCCTCGCAATCAAGACGTTTGGCAATACTGTCGATACCATAGGGATCATGTCCACCTCACTAACAATTGCTGAATCCATCAAAGGGATATTGAGGACCTGATATAGAGAAGGTACCTCAGGAAGCTTGTCTTCCTGAGGGACCGGAAGGAAGTTGCCCCTGTTTCGAGTTCTTTTAAATTATAATTGACACAGATTACAACAAATGAAATTTTAATAAAACAAAGGAAATTTTATCTTTTTCGTGGCATTCTTTTCTGTATGCCGATGGAGAATCGATCTCGTACTCTGTTGACTTGACGACTAAGACGATGAGTCTTTTTGCTATTGATGAGGATCAAATTACTTGGAAGCTATCTCAGTCTTCTTGTAGCAATACTTCTCAACAGAACAACAAATGTATGCTTCTGCACGTATATATCTCTGCATCTGCGTCTGTATGTATATCTCTCTGTGTGTCTCTCGTCTCTCTCGTCTCTTCAAAATGGATGATCTCCTCTCCTTTTATAGGCTAAAAGAGAGTGTTAATTGTCCCCTTAAATATGGTGTTTGTTGGAAAATTTACGAAATGAAAGTAAAAGAATTGAATTTTATTTTATTCTCTCTATCTGTTTAGAAAAATAAGGTTTACAACTCTCTTAATCTCGATTATAATTTGAATTTCCTAATTACAAAAGAGAAGAAGATCGACGGAGATCCTCTCCTTTGTTTAAATCTGGGTTCTTCACGGTAGCGATGGAATACTTCCCTCGAATGTTCACGTCGAGTTGCTTTCCGTTGACGATCCGTACGTCTCCCTTTACTGGAACAATTAAAGGAACTCTTAACGAGTTTTAAGAACTCAGAACAAGTTTAAACTCTATGTAAAGAGTTCTTTAAACCATAAATCGGTTAATAGCTAACTATCAAAACTCTCTGTTGCTGAAGAATGCCTTGAGAAATCCGATTCAAAGCCCAATCTCTGATCTGACCTCCCAAAAAAAAATCCCCTCTGAACTCAGTTGAGTTTGTTGATATTTATATGGGGATTAAAGGGTGCAACCGCCCTATTAATCCACTCTTTAATGGGGGTTTAGTTGCCCCATTAATCGGGTGTAACAACCCACTTAAACCGCTCCCCAGATCGTGGGTAAAAAACGGTTTTTGGAACTGTTTAGATCACGTTTGAATAGGTCAAATGCAAGTTCTACATTGCTGGGCATAAACCTTGTGTTTGAACACAGCGTTGGGAAGCTATATTAGCAGCTGAATTAAGCTACGTTGGCAGTTGAGTTGAAGCTACGTTGGTAGCTGAATTAAAACTGTGTTGTTTTGGCTTTAGAATGCGGTTATTTGTGTTTCATTGCAGAGATGAGTTATGTGCCTTAGACTGAAGAGATTATTGACTTGTAATCTCTTCTGGCATAGCGTTGTAAAGATCATTGTTCTGTAATCTTTACTTTATCTTTTTAAAATATGAGAGTTATTAGATTATAACTCTCGATGTTGATTGTAAAGACTGTTGAATCAGAGTTTTTCATCGATTGTCACGAAGGTCGTTGCATTATAACCTTTCTCGATCTACGTGAAAATCCTTCAATTGCAGCTTTCATTTTATCGAGATGTTGATTGAAATTTGATAGGTATCAGCTATCTGTTATGATTTTTAGATAGCCTACAGAACTCCTTCCAAAGTTTTTGAAAGTTTGCAATTGACTAGGACGAATTTTAGGAATACTTTAGATCTCAAAGTTTGTTAAGTGATTTTTTATTCCATCTGATTCGAAGACATTGCGAACCTGGTTGTCGGAATGTTGCAATTCTGCTTCCTTAAACCAAATAAGATAACTTTTGTACCTTGATGATAAGAAACTTAGTCAAACAAGCTAAAGTCTAAGTCATCATCATTAGATCCATTAGTAGGATTAACTTTTCCCTCTTTCTTCGGCAGTAGTAATAACAACATTCCCAGCTGATGTACAGAAGCGAAAGTAACAGCGAATTTGCTTGGATCCTTGTGATACTCCTTCAACTTGTATGAAGGTGTATTCAGTGCCAACAACACCGGTAAGGACGTTCTTGTAGGAATTGATAAACATATGAGGCGCAGCTACAGGAGTTGGGTAAGAGAGAGCCAAGGACAGCGAAGCAATCGTAGCAACACCAGCTATAAACTTGTCAACAAGATCATCCTCAATGAAGTTGAACACCTTTGGGCTGAAGACAGATCCATTGTCATAGTCAAAGAGAGCCACTAACCCGTACGAGAAGGATCTTATCTCAAGTTTGGCAAGGAGGGCAACCTCAGAGGAACCCACTTTATCTCCTTTCTTGATCATCTCAACTAGAGTAATGATTTCAACAACGTCGTTATTAATTTTGGTTGGAATGTTAAGCCATTTAAAAGGATTTTTTGCGTAAAGGACCGGGCTTGATAATTTCAACATTATTGACTATATCTTGTTTATACTCGTCTAAGAGGATGTATAGTTTCTTGTCATAGGCTAGTTTCTTCTTGGCTTTCGTCACCTTGATGTCCGTAGTTAACTTTCCTCTCAATGTCTGAAGCTTGATCACCAAAATGCAAGGCTAAATCGCGCGTTTGATAATCAGAATGTGGGACTGCATTTAGAGGTTGAAACAACTTATTTGAAAACGTGAAAATATCATTTTGGGTGGGATTTTCACCTAAAATCCCACACCGACTTAACAACTACAGCTGTATATAAATGGACCACTGAGGTCAAATCAAAAAGTCATTCAACTTTTACTTTTTGCTCACCTGTCGACCACTTAACAAGATTCCTGTTTATCTTCTCTGGCGCTTCAACGAAGGAGAGATTCGTTCTTAAATCTTTCGTCAACAATTTTTTATTTTCTTTGCCAAGGTTAGAATGGCTCCCAAGAAGAGAACCGCTTCCAAATCAAAGGTCGCCCAAGCTCAGGGTGCTCCGTCGACCAAAGCCACCGGAGGTGTTCAAACCACTGCGCCGCCGCCTCAGGCTTCCTTGATTAATGGTAGGTTTGGGTGATCATAACTTGTTTCAATAAGTTCTTTACCCTCAACGTTGACTGAAAGTTCACATTCCGCCATTAAAACACAGAGATCATTCTCAGTATTTCTCGATTTGAAACGTATGGTTAACTCCATCATTTACGATATTACAATGTAGGTTCGGACCCTGCGTTCTGAATTTTGAATGTGGGTCTGGACCCTATGTTTAGAATCCTGAACGCAGGTCCGATCCCTGCATTTGGAATTTTGGACGCGGGTATGGACCCTGTGTTTAGAATTTTGGACGCGGGTATGGACCTTGTGTTTAGAATTTTGGGCGTGGGTATAGACCCTGCGTTTTTTAGTTAAACCCTTTTTTTAGACTTACCATTTATTTCGTACTAATTGATTGTCTTTTCCATTTGCAGTGTGCTACTCCAATGAGCCTCTTTCTTTTAACCATTACTTCAGTCATGCGGGAGGCGCAGAGAAAAATATAATTTTTAGATTTTTCTTGGAATATCCAATATTCTAAGACACAAACAAAGAGCAGGCGAAACTCATCACTTAGGCTTTCCCCAAAACCCTCAGATCATTGGTTACAGATGCTAAGTTTGAAACCGTAAAACATGAGATCTTAAAGAAACCGTCTTTCCTTGTTGGAGACTCTGTTAAAATGGACCCTAAACAGATATTTGATGGAAACTACAAATGGCTGAGGACCATCAATAATCATCGCCTTTTCCTGCCAAACCTAGAGCGGATGTGGCCGATTTCTTATTATCAATGCGCTTCTATCCTACGATCAATGGATTGAGAACTCGTCCAAGATCAAGGAGGTGTTTCTACTGGGTATATCACCCCTCGGGGTACTTATCCTGATGGCTTTAACCACTTTGTAGCTTTAAAATCGGGTTCATTCAAAAAGGAACATCCTGTTGATGAACCTGATAAACTGGCGTATATCTTTATCAGAAAAATTATCTCGGTCAAGGGAGAATTCCCTGCTCAAATTCAGAGGTCCAACATTAGTGCATTCTAATGAGACAGATTAGTGGGCTCGAATGATAAACTTTGTTTTAGAGGAGTTGGAAGAACCTTTGAGGATTTCGGAGTTGAGGACTCCTATACTAGCTACTCAATATGAGATTTTTCCAAACTATAACAAATTTTTTTGCTATGCTAGAATTTTACAATCCTCATACCGGTATCTTTTTTACACCCCCTGGTGAAATAGGTTTTCATAGATGTTTGAGATCTCAGGATTATCTTTTGGAGAATTACCCTATAAAGAGTTTGTTCCTGGGAATAGAGAATTAGAGATTTTGAAACATGGTGCTTCAGAAGTCTATGACACTTACTGAGAATTGATGTGCCATTTCTAGATATATGCACAAACTACTGGGAAGAGAGCCAGTGGTGTCAAATAAGGGCAATGAGCAGAGTATCTTTTCCAAAATTTGTAGGACAAAGATACAGAGGTGACTCGTTTGGCTGTCAGTAGTTTGGAGGAAATCAACGAGCGTATCAACGATACAACCTCCCACTATACTTGTGAGGCAGAGGAAGATGTCTTTCTGCTTTCACTACATTTGAAAGATTCCATTATCAGGCAGAAATCCCAATCTCTGATATGGCCTTGTTCATCGGTTTCCTTACCCTTGGTTGAAGCGTTACGTAGTACCAACTAGGCCTGTAGACGCCATCACAGTAGAAGTACTATATCCAGCCATTCTTATGGCTCATGGACGGCCTTTGAATCTCTTTTCGGCTATGGTGTGTTGCTTGTAGAGTGGCCTACGCGAGCTAGCCTCCGAATTTGTTGCTGTCAAGAAATTAGAATCAGATGGGAAGACCATCATTCAAACCCCAACTCCTCGGGTGCCGATGCCATATATTTATTTGGTATCCTGGTTTGTGTTGCACTGCCCTTCAATAATGTTGACGCTTGAATCGAACAATACCTCTGCCCCTCTCGTCCAATAATTAGAGACCGCTCGATGGGTCAGTTGGTATCAAGTTAAATTCCATGATTTATTTAGGCGGGATTATAACTACGAGATTAATTGCTTGCAAGTTTCCTGCTTTTGAGGATGGTGCATACAAAGAGATCCATCAGGATACTCCGGGGTGTAACTCTTTCACTATACTCAGTAGAGGCACCTTCTGGTGGCTCATAAATATCCTCCCGGGCTATCTTATTTTTCAGCAAGGGAGGAAATGCTTCATTGAGCTATATCAGCCTTATCGCTTTTCTCGGTAATTTGGCTATGATCAAATTTATGTCGGAAATCCAAACCCAACCCTTGCATACACATGTAATGTGTATAAAGGAGCAAGAGCTTGGTATTATTTGGTAGTAGACTATACCGAGGCAAAGTTCAAGCTGCCACACAAAACGCCCAACACCCACACCTCTTTACGCTTTTGTACATGGTATGAGGCTGCTTCTCAAATTTCAGCCTACAATATGAATACTTCCTGCCTGAAAGCCATTCGAAAATGGTATGCTTTAAAGAGAAGTGCCAAAACGTCCCATGCAAGAGGAGTTAGTGAATACTTATCATATGAAGAGGCGACTACCGAAGGTGAGAGACGACAGGCACAAGAGGGGGTTCAAGAAGAAATTAGGGTACCCGATACTCACAAGGTGGATCCCTCAAGGGTTAGGACTCAGAGTAAGAGTAATACTGGAAAAAGAGACCTTGATTCAACTGAAGAAGCCGAGTATGATAAGCGAGCTCGATGAGAACTAACCCTCGAGCCTCCTACTTCTAAGCTTATGCAAGATGCTCGCAAAGCATGGCATATGGAAAAGGAAGAGCAAGCGTCTACTGCTATGGAACTCTCACCACAATCTAGTCTTCCCACAGTTGGTCTTGCTCTAGGAGGCCCTGCCTCTTCTGTTCATCCACCAGATGAAGAAGAAGGTGGAGACGAATCGCTTGCGGGGGATGCATAATCTATCCCTGAAGACACACTTCAAGATGCTGCCTCTATCGCTTCAGAAGTTGAAGGAGATAGGTCTTCTGTCAAGGAACCCACAGTGGCTATCCAAAACGACTTAGGGGAGGATGAATCTCCTTCTGCTTCCGCGTTGATGCTACCTGTAGGGGACACACAACCCAGCCCTACAACTGGAGTCATGTCGAAGCCCATCATTGCCGAGAATCCACCAGCATTTTCATCAATAGATGAAGAGGAGCCTGTGAATTATGAACCTTCATCTCATACCGATGATGTGAATGATGTAGATGATGGTAGTGACCATGGTAAAGATAGTGAGAATAATGATAACTTGGGTGATGATGGTGATGATCTCGGTGAATGGGATATCCTGCTGCCATCTTCTTCTGATTAGGCGTCAGCCTTTGTTCCTCTTCCTCTCACCGGTAAGCATTGTTTGTTCCAAATTATGACGCATTTTCTTTCTTCATTTAAACCGTTTTCTCATGCAGATTCTACAATGCTTGAGGCAACCATTGTTGTTTCTTCTCCAACGCAGAAGCTTGTACCACCACCAACTCCTGTATCAGAGCAGCCTTGCTTGGAACTCTCGATAGCAACTATCTCACCGACGACTTTATTAACAATTTATTTAGCCCCGATGGAGGTTGTAAATCTGCCGAGCTCATCCAGAGTAGGGGAACTTATGGCCCTCTAATCAAGTCCATCTCAACTGGATGTCGACATTCCTTCTCAGGCCACTACGTCAAAATTACCTACTGGCCTCTTACTCGGCTCAACAACCTCGGAGGTTTTAGCACCGTCTCCCTTCATCGTCTCGAACCTAGCGGATGTGCCTGATTTCCTCAATATTTCTCTTAGCTACTTAGAGAGTCTAGCAAAGAAAGTGATTGAGGTCGTGCTGCCTGGTCGAGATACTTTTGAAATCTTCAAGCCTATGCACACGAATAGTTTGAACAACCTCAAATTTGTGGGTGTTGTTCACATCGTTGAGCGTTGCTCGGAAGCCATTTTACGCCTTGAGGCACAGCTAAGGTTCTTGGAGGCCTTAGGTCGTGCTGATATCCAGGCGCAGATTGTATCCACTTTTGAGGACATTCGGGTCGAAGAAGCTAATAAGTATGAAGCAGCTCGGCGGCATATAGCTAAGAAGGAGATTTAGGTTGAGCATTTGTAGAAGCTGAATGCTCAAAGACAAGCTGAGCTATTCCTCTCAAATACTTCCTTGGAAGCCTTACGAGAGAAGATCATTGCTACTGAAGTAGAGTTGGTCAGGCTGAAGGCTCAGTTCAAGCGAGAAGAAGCTATCATTACTGAGCTTAGTGTCAAAAGTGCAACTTCTGTGGTAGATTATCGCATAGAAGCTAATGCTCTAGAGGAGGCTAAGAAAGAAGTTGCTACCATGTTGCCCAGGGAAGATGAGCTTTGGCGACGGGCTGAGATGCTGGTGCGAGCTGACCATGAAGGAGAAGCTTTCTGACACTAAGTCCCAACTCGCCTCTTTTAGTTTGATGAATTGATGAACTTGATTTTGTATCGTTCTTTTGGTAGGAACAACACTTATCTTGTATTGCTTTGCTTTACTTTGCATAAAAGTGGTACTGTTTTGGGCTTCTTACTATTTTTTTTGCATGTCATGTTCTGACACGAAACAACAAAATACCCTTTTGTCAACATAGAAGTGATATGTTCATTCCTTCCTCTATTATGCTTTTGCTTTAAATATTGAAAGAAACTTAAAAGTGCCAAAGGTGTAATATTAACATGGCTTAAACTTTCACTTAATACGAAGTTCAGAAATTTCCTTTATCACCACTAGGAGTGATTTTGGAAGAGTTAATCCATTAGGGATCTTATATGAACGATTGTTATACATTCAAGGGAGTTTGAACTGTTAGAGGTATAGTATTAACGTAATAGTGGTTTGTGGACTTATCATCCTATTAAAGAGGATTAATAAGTGGTTCGGGTTGTCAGAGGTGTAATGTTAATATGGTGAGTTTGTGGACCTATCGCTCTATTGATGAGAGTCGGTAAGTTAAAAATGTTATGATCGGGGCAACTTTGAAGACCTATCTCTCTATTGACGAGAGTCGATAAGTTAAAAATATTACGATCGTGATAAGTTTGAGGACTTATCGCTCTATTGATAAGAGTTGATAAGTTAAAAATGTTACGATCAGAGCAATTTTAAGGACTTATCGCTCTATTGACGAAAGTCGATAAGTTAAAAATGTTGCGATCGGGGCAATTTTGAGGACCTATCACTCTATTAACGAGAGTCGATAAGTTAAAGATATTATGATCGGAGCAACTTTGAGAACCTATCGTTCTATTGACGAGAGTCGATAAGTTGAAAATGTTACGATTAGGGCAACTTTGAAGACCTATCGCTCTATTGATGAGAGTCGATAAGTTGAAAATGTTCATATAGCTTGAATCATGATTTTGGGAGTGTAACGTCTCGCTGGGGAGAATTGTTAGGTGAGTTCATTATCAGAGATGATGAATTTCTGATATTTGTAATTCGAGTAACTTTGGGGCTTATCATTCTATTGATGAGAATCGATAAGTTAATTTTGAGAGAGGATTTATTATCACATGACGGAGTGATGTAAGCTGAATTCAAAATCTATGGGAATGAAAGTCGACATAAGTGTAATGTTAACTTGACGATATTAGAGAGATTTTGTCAGCTGATTTGGTTTAAACCCTGCTGAGGATGTACAGAGGTTTTAACAACATTCTGCTAGAAAATTCATAATACATGTGTAGGATCTGAAATAGATATACTAGAACACTAGAGGGGGGGGGGGGGGGGGGAAAAAGTTTTCTTTTTAAAATTTATGCAAAGTAGATTATAAATTACAAAGAAAAATGACAATCTCAGAAATTCACAATCACAAACACAAGGATTTATACTGGTTCCACCAATCCGGTGTATATCCAGTTCCCAAGCAAATCCCGCTTGAGAGTTTCCACTATGATTTTGAATAAACTTACAAAATCAAAAACAAACCTGACCAATTTGTAAGTCCCTACAAATTGCAATACCAATTGATAAACACGTTGCTAATTTGAACACCAATCTCTAAACCAAGAGATTAACTCCTCTCACAACTTGAGAGAACTTTTGAATTAACAATTTCAATTCCTATAAGCCTTGATTTGTAGTGTAGTGTAATAGTGGCTTAGGAATGATTCTAACTTCTGTATATTGCCTAAACAATAAGTATTTAAATGATGATCAGAGGCAATTTTAGAAACTTTTCTTTTTCTCAAAATCTGAATATTTTTCACTTGAAAAAATGCACAAAGATCAAAGCTTATGGGTATGTGAGTCTCTGTATTTTTTTTGAACAAATAACCTATTTATAGCCCTTGAAAAGATAATTTTTTAAACTTTAAAAACGTTTAAAAACGGCTATAAACAGTCATAAATTCAAACATTGAAATATGGAAAAACTGTATCTGTAGTCGACTATAATACATATTAGTCAACTACACCGAGTTCAAACAGACTCTATTTATTCAGAAAATTTCTCAGTAGTCGACTACAATGCTTATTAGTCGACTACACTGTATTTTGACAGAAACTTGTAAAATGAAATTTGCCTTCAGTAGTCGACTATAATGTTGATTAGTCGACTACACTGTAAAATTACAGAAACTTATGTTTCTGTCAAACACTTAAGTAGTCGACTATAATGTAAATTAGTCGACTCTACTGTAAAATAACAAAAACATATATTTAAGTTTTATACACGAGTAGTCGACTACTATTCTAATTAGTCGACTACTAAGAGTAAAAATTATGATATAAAAAGTTTTTATACTCAAGTTTTAACTATAATTCTAATGGTTAACATAGGGGATTTCTATAGTTAACCAACACACTAAGCCTGTGTTAGTGTGTTCTAATATTGTGTGTGTGCGTGTGTGTGATCAAGGCTTGTACAATAAATCTAAGTAAAGAAAATATAAAATACATTATCTCATATGTTCTTCATTTTCTTCACTTTATAATGCCTTGAAATCAACTTGCACTTGTTCATATTCTGATATTTAAATCTGCATATAAAAGTTAGTGCACACATTGTATAAATTGTTATCATCAAAATACTATCATGGAGATATGATATTCAACATTCTCCCCCTTTTTGATGATAACAAATAATTTATGCATAAGTAGGTATTTTATAATCAGGTTTAAACATAATGAAATAACCATACTTACTCATCCTGCATATATGCAAATTTGAGTCTATAACAATACATAACAATACATGATTCTAATATAGGTAACTATTTCTCCCCCTTTGTTATCAACAAAAAGAGGAAAACATTTATGCTAAACATGACATTATTTCTTCAACATGAGCTAAAACTTCAAACAAATCATCTAGGTTATGAACATAGTCCATAACTTCACCCATCCAAATAGGTAGGTAAAGACTTGCCATAAAAACCAAAAGTTCCATAATGTTCATCACCATGATCTGTTTAAAATATGTAGCACATATATTAACTAACCAACCATCATCATAGATAAGAAAACACAAAATCAACATACTTGACATAGTAGCAACATAAATAACATATTACATGAGTCCTAACATCCCACGACTGCATAGTTTTTGATACTTAATCAAAATAACTTAATTGTTTTGAAACTTAACATAAAAAACATCCTAAGGTGCTGGAGGAGGTTGCTGTCCTTAAAAATATGCATTAAGCTTTGTGTCCAAGTCTTCAAACTTCTTGATTAGCTCTTCTTGATTACTAATGATATATGAATTCTGAGAATATAGAGCTCTTTGACCAGTTTCAAGTTCAAGAATGCGTGCACTTAAAGTGTTGTATTACACGTCTGAAAAGCATGAGGGTTCTGTAGGAAATGGTGGTGGTTGACTAGAAGAAGCTCCTGCTTGAGTTGAAGATTGTGGAATATCTTGTGGAATTTCTTCTTGATGAGGTTCATTTTGAGGATTTTGTTCTTAAATTTCAAAATTTGTCAACTTCATCCTAGTTAGGGCATTGGAATCAAAGAATTCAATGGAACGAACAACAGAATTTTCAGATTGGAGATCCACATGAAATTTGTCAAAGATTTTTGTTAAAAAGGCACCATAAGGAAGAAATCCTCTTAGTATTGTCAGAAGATTATCAAAGTAAACTTCAGTCCAATTAACTTGAATATTTCCCATTATAGCTAGAGCTTTTGCTAAATCTAGGGAAATGAAATAAAAACTCCCAGTTTTTGGAAATAAGTTATAAGCTAGGATTCGTGCAATGAACCTAGGAATTGGACGGAGTTTGTTTGGGTTATTTAAAGATTTGCCATATCCAGGAAGAAATATATGATTAGATAAAAGATCTGAATCATTCATCCTAACTGACCTAAGAGAAACTCCTTGATAAGGAATATTGAAAATTTTACCAATTGATTTTGTAGTTAACTCAATCTCTATTCCTTTAACAAGAGTCTTAAGTTTTTTAGAACCACCAATAGTTCCCACACGTTCTATATTAGTATAGAACAATTGCACAAGAAATGGATATGTGGGTTTTCTATTTTCAGCAGAGAATAATTCAAGCAATCCCATATTTTCAAAATATGAACCAAAGTTCCAGGGAATAAAATCATCAAATTTCACAAATCATCCTGGAAAAACTTCAAAAGTTGATATTTTTTTGAATTCTTCTAATAAATCAGGACTTTTTAAATAAATGATGATTTCATCGTTGACAGAAGTATGAGTTTGCTTAGCTTTCTTAGATCTAGACATGATGAAACAGATAAATAACAAAAGATTCAAAGATCAAGTTTAGAAATATACCCCAAACTATTGAAACCCTAGATTAGTCAACTAGAACCTTGATTAGTCGACTACTGATCTTGACAGCTTGACAGATTTGAAAGAAAATGAAGAATTTGATGAAAAAATTGAGAACAACGAAGATGCCCTAACCTGGAATCGTGGGTTCTGAAGAGAGGAAGATGAGGGCTCGGTTTTTAGTTGTGTTAGTGGGTAGTTTTTAATTTTTTACCCTATCTTTTAAAAGAAAATACAATGTATGGTTCAGATTTGATAGTGAAATAAATGTAGGGTTGAGATTTGATCTTTAATATGTGGTTAGGATTGATAGAGTTAAAAATCTATGGTTGAGATGAGTTTTACTTAACTGAAACGGGTATTGGTTATTATTGGGTTTTGGGTTTGAATTTAAATAAAAATCCAATAAGCTGTAAAACTATAAAAAACTGTGAGTTCAGAAACAGTAGTCGACTAATAGTAAAAGTAATCGACTACACTGTAATCGACAGGGAGATGATTTTCAGATTATGACTCAGAGTAGTCGACTATAAATAAAATTAGTCGACTACACTGTAAACAACATAAAGTTGATTTTAAGATTTTAACTTAGAGTAGTCGACTATAGAAGTAAGTAGTCGACTATACTGTAATTCACAGAAAAACTTATATGTAAGACTTGTGCATGTAGTCGACTATTAGTCAAATTAGTCGACTATTAAGGGTATATATGTTTGTGTTTGTGTTTAAGAAATTTCATTTAAATCTTCAATTGAACATATACCTAATTCTCTTCTTAATTTAACATAAATTTCTTCTTTTAAGGGTTTTGTTAATATATCTGCTATTTGTTTATCTGTAGGTATAAATTCTAATGAAATGTCACCTTTAAGTACATGATCACGTAAAAAATGATGTCTAATATCAATGTGTTTTGTACGTGAATGTTGAATAGGATTTTTAGATAAATTAATTGCACTAGAATTGTCACACATAATGGATGATATGGGACAATTTATGCCATAATCAGATAATGTTTGTTTCATCCGTAATATTTGAGCACATGCAAGACTTGCAGCAATATATTCAGCTTCAGTTGTTGATAATGATACTAAATTTTGTTTTTTTACTAAACTAAGATACAAGTGAATGTCCTAAGGAATGACATGTTCCACTTGTACTTTTTCTATCAGATTTACATCCGGCAAAATCAGCATGACTATATGATATTAAATCACATGAACTATGTTTTGAATAAAATAAACCATAATTTATAGTATTAAAGATACTACAAATTCTTTTCACTGCTTTAAGATGTGATTTTTTAGGATTAGATTGAAATCTAGCATATAAACATACACTAAACATAATATCAGGTCTACTTGCAGTAATGTAAAGAAGTGATCCAATCATACCTCGATAGAGCTTTTGATCAACATTCTTACCATTTTCATCTTTGTCAAGTGATGTAGTGGTACTCATTGGTGTTGGTTTGCTTGTTGTATTTTCCATTCCGAAACGTTTGAGTAAATCTTTTGCATACTTACTTTGATTGATGAATATTCCTTCTTTCAATTGTTTAATTTGTAGTCCAAGGAAGAAATTTAGTTCACCCATGTGACTCATTTCAAATTCATCCTGCATAGTCTTAGCAAATTCTTGACAAAGATTGTTGTTAGTAGAACCAAAAATAATATCATCTACATATATTTGAATTAGTAAAATATCTTTATTTATTTTCTTAATAAATAATGTTGAATCAACTTTTTCAATTTCAAAATCTGAAGTTAAAAGAAACTTCTTTAATCTATCATACCAAGCACGAGGTGCTTGTTTAAGACCATATAAAGCTTTCTTAAGTTTAAAAACATGGTTTGGAAAACTTTCATGTTCAAAACCTGGAGGTTGTTCTACAAAAACTTCTTCTTTTATAAAACCATTTAGAAAAGCACTTTTAACATCGATTTGAAACAATTTAAAATTCATAAAACATGCAAATGCAAGTAAAATTCTAATTGATTCTAATCGAGCAACAGGTGCATAAGTTTCATCATAATCAATTCCTTCTTCTTGATTATAACATTGAGCAACTAATCTAGCTTTGTTTCTAATAACTTGACCAAATTCATCTAATTTGTTTCTAAAAATCTATTTTGTTCCAATAATGGATTTATTTTGAGGTCTAGATATAAGATCCCAAACATTATTTCTAGTAAATTGATTAAGTTCATCTTGCATAGCAATTATCCATGAATCATCAAGAAATGCTTCTTTTATATTTTTAGGTTCAATAGTTGAAATAAAAGCAATATGAGCAATCAAATTAAAATGAGATCTAGTAGTTACTTTATCAGAAATATTTCCAATAACTAAATCATGTGGATGATTTCTAACTTCTATAAAATCTTTAGGTAAATTATTTTGTAAATTATCATCTTTTGTAATATCTATCATTGGAGTATCATGAATAGCATCAATTATATCATCATCATTATTTAATATAATAGGTGATTTTGAAAGATTTTCATCAAAAGAAACATGTAAAGATTCTTCAATAACTAGTGTTATTTTGTTATATATTCTATATGCTTTACTGTGATTAGAATATCCAACAAAAATTCCTTCATCAGATTTAGAATCAAATTTATCTAAGTTATCCTTTGTGTTTAAAATAAAACATTTACAACTAAAAACTTTAAAGTAAGATACTTTAGGAATCTTGTTATAAAACAATTCATAAGAGGTTTTCTTTAAAATAGGTCTCAATAAAACTCTATTTAATACATAACAAGCAGTTGATACAGCTTCTGTCCAAAAATATTTTGGTAAATTACTATCACACAACATGGTTCTAGCACATTCTTGTAAAGTTCTATTTTTTCTTTCTACAACTCTATTTTGTGGAGCAGCACGAGGAAAAAAAAGTATGTGATATACCATGTTTGTCACAAAAATTTGTAAATAATTCATTTTTAAATTCACCTCCATGATCACTATGTATAGAAATAATAGAAGTAGATTTTTGATTTTGAATTCTTTTGTAAAATATAGAAAACTCATTAAAAGCATCATTTTTACGTTTGAGAAAAATTACCCATGTGAATCTAGAATAATCATCAACAAGAACAAATGCATATCTACTTCCATTTAAAGATGCTACTCTAGATGGACCAAAAAGATCTATGTGAATTAATTCTAATGGTCTATTTGTAGATATTACATTTTTACATTTAAAAGAAGATTTGTGTATTTTTCCTTGTTGACATGCATCACAAAAATTATTTTTAAAAGACATCTTAGGTAAACCATTTACTGAATCATTTTTAGAAATCTTAGACATGTGTTTGAAGTTAACATGTCCAAAACGTTTATGCCATAAAATAGAATCATTAGATGATGCAATAAGACAATGTTCTTTTGAAATATTTTTCATAGATAAAACATATATGTTATTCTTTCTATGGCCTTTAAAAATAATAGTTATTAAATCAATATCATAAATTAAGCATGATTCTTTTTCAAAAACAATTTTAAAACCTTTATCACAAAGTTGACTAATACTAAGTAAATTATGTTTAAGACCATCAACTAATAAAACATTATCAATGATATGTTTGTTTGGATTACCGACAGATCCAATACCGATGACTTTTCCTTTGTTGTTATCTCCAAAAGTAACGGTACCACCATCCTTGTTTTGAAAAAATAACAACAATTGTATGTTTCCAGTCATATGTTTAGATCAACCACTATCCAAAATCCACCTATCTTTCTTGGGTACCTAAAAAAATAAACATTTATATTTTGGTACCCATACTTTGTTGGGTCCTTTAAATTAGCCTTTAGGAAACCAAACCCATGAAGAGTTTGATTTGCCTAAATAGTTAGGTGATAAACAAATATTTTTAATAAAATCAGAAATATAAAAATTCTTATGTAAAGAAGATAGTTCTTTTGGAACCGAAATAGAAAAGAATTTTGATTTCTTTTTACACAAATTTTCAGTTCTATATTCATACAAATCATAAGAAGGTTTTACAAAAATTGTTTTCTTTGATTTATTTTTATTAATTTGAAAACCTAATCCTTTTGTCTTTTGTGATTCTCTTTGAAAAGAAAGGATGTTATTAAGATTTTCTTTACCTTTATTAAAATTGCTTACATTTAAACATATATCCTCATATCTTGATTTAAAAGAAGAAATATCTTTATCTAAACTATTAATGCGAATATTTAAATCATTACATTCTGATTTCAAATAATTATTCTCATTAGACAAATATTCATTTTCTTTAAGCAAAGAATAATTTTCTTCTTTCAATTCAATTAATTGAGAATTAGAAAAAGTAGAGGAATTTAAATCAGAAATTTCTTCAAGTAACCTTTTATTTTCACCTTTAAGAAAATTATGTGATGTCTTTAATCTCACAAAAGTTTCATATAATTCATTGAAAGCATCTAAAAGCTCTTCATTTTTACTTACTTCATCTTGTGCCATAAAACACATGTGAGCACTTTCCTTTTCTTTAATTTCTTCATCTGAAGATGACTCATCACTATCATCCCAAGTGACTGTTATTGCTTTCCTTTTCTTGTTATTTTGAATGTTGTTGAAGTTGTTGAAATAACTTGATTTTTGCTTATTCTTCAACATTGGACAATCTTTCTTCATATGACCTGGTTTATTACACTTAAAACAAAGAGGGTTATTTGAAATTGAACTCTTAAATTTAAAATTACCTTGTTTTATAAATTTTCATGCAAACATGCCCATTTCTTCATCATCATCATCTGAATCTTCTTTATCGGAAATAGTATTGAATGCAAGAACTTTCTTGTTCTTTGTTTCTTCATCATTCTTTCTATCTTCAATTTGAACTTCATATGCCATAAGATTACCAATAAGATTTTCAACCGTAAGAGTTGACAAATCATTGGCTTCTTCAATAGTAGTAACTTTCTTTTTCCATTGTAGAGTAAGTGATCGAAGTATCTTTCTTATCATCTCCACTTGTGTATATATTTTTCCAAGACCAATGAGAGAATTTGTGATGTCGGTGAATCTTGTGAACATTTCTCCAATAGTCTTATTTTCCTTCATCTTGAACAATTCAAATCTGTGCACAAGAACAGAAATTTTAGATTCTTTAACTTTATTTGTACCTTCATGAGTTACCTCAAGTGTATGCCAAATATCGTATGCAGATGTGGCCGTTGACACCCTATTGAACTCATTCTTGTCAAGTGCACAAAATAATGCATCCATTGCTTTTGAGTCCAAATTTACATTATTTCTTTGGGAAGTAGTCCATTCTGTAAAATGAGTTGTTGGCTTCTCATATTTCATTTCCACGACGTTCCAAAGTTCGTAGCCAATTGATTGAAGGTAAATCTTCATTCGGCACTTCCAATAGTTGTAGTTCAATCCATCAAACATTGGTGGACGATTTGTTGAGTGACCTTCTTTGAATTGTGAAGTATTTGTCGATGCCATCTTTCACCTTGCTCTGATACCAAATGTAGGATCTGAAATAGATACACTAGAACACTAGAGGGGGGGGGGTGAATAGTATTCTTTTTAAAATTTATGCAAAGTAGATTATAAATTACAAAGAAAAATGGCAATCTCAGAAATTCACAATCACAAACACAAGGATTTATACTGGTTCCACCAATCTGGTGTACATCCAGTCCCCAAGCAAATCCCGCTTGAGAGTTTCCACTATGATTTTGAATAAACTTACAAAATCAAAAACAAACCTGACCAATTTGTAAGTCCCTGTAAATTGTAACACCAATTGACAAACACCTTATTAATTTGAACACCAATCTCTAAACCAAGAGATTAACTCCTCTCACAACTTGAGAGGACTTTTGAATCAACAATTTCAATTCCTATAAGCCTTGATTCGTAGTGTAGTGTAATAGTGGCTTAGGAATGATTCTAACTTCTGCAAATTGCCTAAACAATAAGTATTTAAATGATGATCAGAGGCAATTTCAGAAACTTTTCTTTTTCTCAAAATCTGAATATTTTTTCACTTAAAAAAATGCACAAAGATCAAAGCTTATAGGTATGTGAGTCTCTGTATTTTTTCTGAACAAATAACCTATTTATAGCCCTTGAAAAGACAATTTTTTAAACTTTAAAAACGTTTAAAAACAACTATAAACAGTCATAAATTCAAACATTGAAATCTGGAAAACTGTATCTGTAGTCGACTACAATACATATTAGTCAACTACACTGAGTTCAAACAGACTCTGTGTATTCAGAAAATTTCTCAGTAGTCGACTACAATGCTCATTAGTCGACTACACTGTATTTTGACAGAAACTTGTAAAATGAAAATTGCCTTCAGTAGTCGACTATAATGTTGATTAGTCGACTACACTGTAAAATTACAGAAACTTATGTTTCTATCAAACACTTAAGTAGTCGACTATAATGTAAATTAGTCGACGATACTATAAAATAACAGAAACATATATTTAAGTTTTATACACGAGTAGTCGACTACTATTCTAATTAGTCGACTACTAAGAGTAAAAATTATGATATAAAAAGTTTTTATACTCAAGTTTTAACTATAATTCTAATGGTTAACATAGAGGATTTCTATAGTTAACCAATACACTAAGCCTGTGTTAGTGGGTTCTAATATTGTGTGTGTGCGTGTGTGTGATCAATGCTTGTACAATAAATCTAAGTAAAGAAAATGTAAAATACATTATCTCATATGTTCTTCATTTTCTTCACTTCATAATGCCTTGAAATCAACTTGCACTTGTTCATATTCTGATATTTAAATCTGCATATAAAAGTTAGTGCAGACATTGTATAAATTGTTATCATCAAAATATTATCATGGAGATATGATATTCAACAACATGGGCTTAGAGAACAAGTGCCATGTTTTGAAAATGCAAGGTGAACCTTTGGTTTAAAATAATTAAACACAAAGGTGTGCTCTATGTTTAGAAATTTGATTGTAGGGCTAAGCCCCTCACAAGCCTAGACCAACACTCAAAACTTGAACGCACCATTGAATTGTTGCGTTTGAATTTTTAAATGTAGGGTCTTATCCTGCATCTTATCAGAAGTCTAAACGACTATCATGATCACGAAGAGACCACACTTGGGCGGGAGTCTCAGAACTCCGTGCTACCCACAGTGATTGCAAATAAATAGACCTGATCGGTCTCATCAAAAGCCTATAACTCTTCGAATTCTATCTTGAGCTCTTCAATGAGTTTCGTCTCGTCAATTCCAAAACTCTTTGATCATTTCCACTCGCTTAAGGTCATGGCTTTTAAGAGATCTTGCTCGAGAAAGGATTAAGAGGCTACGTACAACATGCCGTCATCGGGGAACACTTCTGGGTCCACGTCTGGATCGCCGATGATGCCACCCTCACCGACGTCCGATCATTGAGGTAAGCAACGTTGTTTTTTTCTATTTAATGTCCTTTTTGATAAGTTTTCTTAAACCCCTTAAGTGGGTTCTAGATTGACGATGACGAAGACTGTTCGTCTTCTTAATCTCGAGCGCAGAAGTAAGCTTCTACGCTCATTGGTGAATCGAAGGGTCGATCCCCTCATTTTAAAACACTGGTTTAATCCTGCTACGTTCGAGAAGGATAACGCAGGATTAAATCCCTTTTTTTACATTCAAAATGATTCAACGTGGGTCTAGACCCTTGCATCCAAGTTGATTTTAACGCAGGTCTGGACCCCTGTGTTTGAATTCATCTGTTAGGGAGTTTATTAATTTCGCTCTTACTTGTTTTGTTAATGCAAGATGGGGCTTCTGCTACTAAGCCCGTCATCATATCTGATTCGGGCTACGTCCCTTCAATTCAACCCATCTCTATGATTCTCCCAAACAAGAATTATGAGCGAGTAACTTCCGAGGCGTCTTATTTGAAACCCGATTGTACTCTCTTCCTCCTTAGGCATTTGGAGAACCAGATAAAACAAGCCTTCTCCATCGTGATGTATGGTTGGGGCTCCTTCTCTGAATTCCATGCTTCTATCAAGGAAGGATTAAATGATCTTGCTGAAATCAACCTCCGCTATGCTCGACGTTGTGCGTAGAAAATCCACCGCTTCTCCGGTGCCGTTCACTTCTTGGAGGAGCTGAGGCACATAGATTTAAGGCCTAAGATACAACTGGACATAATTAATGCTTGGCTGAAGAAGAAAGTTGATGACAGAGCCCGAGCCCGTAGTATTTCGGAGAAGAAAGATTTTATCTGGAGCTTGCAGAAGCAGCGGTGCCGTGCAAGGGCCAAGCTTGTTATAGGGGAACTAACCCCAGAGGAGTTCAATCTCGGGGATGTCACCCTCGACGCGAGGGTTCAAGCAGAAAAGGAAGTCATTCAAGCATTGTAACGAGAAGCTTATGCTGCGGCTGCATTCACCGACGTTCAACTCCGTAAGAAGGCCGAAGAGGAGGTGTTGACCAAGTACGAGAGGGACATATCTGAAACCGAGGCCCATCTTTTCAGTTTCTGTTTACTTTAAGCCCTAGTGGCGCTTGTTATCAATTTTGTAATAACTTTACACTGTTTCTCAAAATATTTATCATCTGCTTGTGATGAACTGTTGACATTCATTGTCCCTTCGTTGCATTTTCTTTGCTATGATCTTGAAATGCTAGAGTCAATACTTTGGATTGGAAGTTCTCTCTGCTATTTTTAAAAATAATCTCTGAAAACTCCCCTGTTAGGGTTACGCCTCTGCATTTGATTGGATTCAATGTAGGTCTATCCCTTTTAAAAGTCAAAAATGCAGGGTTGGGCTCTGTGTTTAAGAGATTGAGATGCATCTATGAGACTTGCGTTCAGGAAGGCTAAAAGCATGTATTCCAGGTTGTTGGGATTTTATTCTAGAATCTCACGCCACATTAACGGTTTAATTGCTGTTATAAATAGACCTCTTAGAGTTAACTTCTAAGAGTATCCAACTCTCTGTCAACTTTTGAATGAGACCTCTCATCTCCTTCGATATCCTTAACAATCTTTGTTCATCTCTAACCACCGACGCTAATGGATTCGAGAAACACAAATTCCTGTCTGAACCCGACCGTCGAATCGACATCTCCAACGTCATTGGTCACAAAAACCGAGGGCGTCCTTAACATTGTATCTACACCGTTGCCATCCATGCCTGCTTATTCTGGTAAGCCATGACCCAAATAACTTGTCTCAACAAGTTTCTTTGAACGAAACGACTGAGTAGAACTCTGAGTTGCTTGTGAAATGCAGAGTTGTTCTCTACGTTTTAGAATTAAGAACGCAGGCCTCAACTCGTGCGTTTAAGATTGATAATGCAGGGTTTTGACTTTGTACTTGTCAAGACTCTTTTTCAAATGAAATTATGCATTTGTCATTCAATTGTTGTATGTACTTTTCCAATGAATTAGATCGCGTTGATTGATATAACCATCTAACATATTTTGGAAATTTTCTTTATTATAATAATTCCAGATAACTTCAATCGTCAGAGGTGTAGTGTTAACTTGACGATACACAAGGTAGGAAAAATAATTTACTGTTCCTTATTCAAACGAACTCCCAATAGGCAACCCCCAGTCAGACTTATTAGGGGATTCATAGAAAGGGGGCTTCATAGCCTA
Source organism: Asparagus kiusianus (assembly GCA_022839385.1). NCBI lineage: Eukaryota > Viridiplantae > Streptophyta > Magnoliopsida > Asparagales > Asparagaceae > Asparagus > Asparagus kiusianus. The sequence continues at coordinate 117,912 of BQKN01065711.1, read as the reverse complement.
TGGATAATATTTCTTAAGAAATTTTTCGTTAATTAGCATCATGAGTCTGTCACCTTTTTGATTGATGGGACGATGGCTCCATTTGAATAGACTAACTCTATTATGAAGGGCCCTTCCTATTTAGGATTGAATTTCCCTTTGGTCTTGTATATCATCACCATTGGTCGTCTGACGGCTAAGACCAAGTCACCTTTCTTGAAAATCCGTTCTTTGACTTTCTTGTTGTAGGCTTTAGAAATTCGAGCTTGATACAAATCAATCTGCTGCTGAGCTTGGAGTCACTTGTCATCTAAGGCTTCAAGTTATTGAAGGCGTAATCAATGCTTTTCTTCTGTTGTTATTCTAGTTATGAGAGCAACTCTCAGGGATAGAATTTGGATTTTCAATGGTAATACAGCTTCATAGCCGTATACCAAAGAGAACGGAGTGGCTTTTGTCGGGGTTCTCACTGTTGTGCGATAAACCCACAAACATTCTCTAAGTCTTTCGTCCTAATCGCGTCAGCTTTTGGAAATAAACTTTTTGAGAAGCTTTACAATGGTCTTATTGAAAGCTTCCGCGAGGCCATTGGCTGGCGGATAATACGCCGTAGAGGCGATGCTCTGGATTCTAAACTTATCACAAAATCTCTAAAATCTATGGCTGATGAATTGTGTTCCATTATCGTGGATTATTTGTCTTAGTACCCTAAAATGGTAGATGACGTGATGTTTGATAAACTCGATCATGTTTGAAGCCTTGAGTTCTTTCAACAAAATTGTTTTCGCCCATTTAGAGAAGTAATCGGTTATTGCTAAGATGAACCGATGTCCTTTGGAAGTTAGCGGTATGATAGGCCTGATAATATCCATTCCCCACATCTCAAATGGCCATGATGCCGATGTTTGATGTAGATTCCTCGGTACTTGGTGAATAAAGTCACCATGGATTTGGCACACGTGACAATGTTTGGCGTAGTCAATTGCATCTGAAAACATCTTTAGCTAATAATAGCCAATTCGTCGAAGACGGTCTCCCAACTTAATTACGGGTTGATGAGCCCCACACATCCCGTCATGAGCTTCCCTAAGAACTTCTTTTGCTTCTTTTCTCGAAAGGCAACAAAGTATAATTCCATTATGTTATTTACTATACAAAGTTTAAGAAACTGTGTCGTAGTAGAATCGGAGAGCCTTTCGTTTGATAGCGGCCGCTTTCTTGGAATTGTCAGGAAAAATTTCGTATAAGACATAGTCGATATACAGGAATAACCAATCCCTAGGTTCAAACTCCATTGTAGTTGTGCAGACCTCTTATGATGTCATTTTGTCTGATCGTTCACCTAAATGAAGTTTGGGGTAATACAATTCGTGTCCCGTGATAGGAATTGTTGTTTTAGCCCCTGGTGGCAATGCTAATGAGGTTTCCAGTGAGGCTAAGGCATTTGCGTAAGTGTTCTAGACTCGTGGAACATATTCAATGAAGAAGTCCTCAAACTTCTGAGCTTGCTCTAACACTACAAAGTAGTATGGGATCAGATCTTCGTTACACACTTCGTATTCACTTCGGACTTGATTTACGATGAGTTGAGAGTCATCGTAAGACTCAAGATGTTGAATGTTAAACTCTTCGACGAATTGCATTCCTAATAGCAAAGCGTTATACCCAGCCATGTTGTTGGTACATGGCTCGATTAAGAAAAATCCTCTGGGGATCACATGACCATTTGGGGAAATGATTACCACCCCTACTCCAGTAGTATTTGCTCCATGGGGCTTTGCTCTGGATGCACCGTCAAAGAATAATTTCCACACTTGTATACCCTCTTGGGTTACACAAGCTTCAGCAACTTCATCTGGTAAATTTTCATACAACTTAGACGGTCCTGGTACCGAATGATCGGCTAGGAAATCCGCCAAAGCCTGACATTTGACAGCCTTCTGGGGCATAAATTGTAAGTCATACTACGAATGGAGGATAGCCCATTTTTCTAATCAATAATTTAGGGAGGATGGTTTCGTCATAAGGACTCTCAAAGGATTTACCTTAGAGATGACATGAATGGTTTGTCCAACCAAATAATATCGCATCTTTTGGACAACGAATATCAGGGCGAGACATTCTTTTTCTACCGAATTATACCTGTATTCGGCTCCCATCATGGTCTTACTTAGGTAGTAGATTGTCTGCTCCTGTCCTTGGTCATTGTTCTGGGCTAATAAAGCTCCAAGAGAATGATCCATGACTCTCACGTATAGCAAGAATAGTTTTCTCGATATCGGGGCCACAATGATGGGCAGTTGAGCGAGGTATCTTTTAATCTCCTCAGATACCTTTTGACAGTCTCCATCCCAAATGAAGGAAACTCATTTCTTCATGAGCTTGGAAAAAGGTTGGCAGCATCCCGAAAGATTAGATATGAACCTCCGGATCTAAGCAAATCTGCCTTGCAAACCTCTGAGCTCTTTGAGATTCTTCAGAGGTGGCATGTCTTGAATGGCATGAACATTCTCTGGGTTAAGAGATATTCCCTTAGATATAACTATGAATCCCAGGAATTTTCCACTTGATACCCCAAAAAATGATTTGGTTGGGTTCATCTTCAGTTGGTGTGCTCGCATGATGTCGAACATTACCTTCAAGTCTGTGAGATGATCACCTTTGTGTTGGCTTTTCGCCGTTAAATCATCAACGTAGCATTCAATCTTCTTGCGTAGATGTTCATGAAAGATTGTATTCATTGCACGTTGGTAGGTTGCACCTATATTTTTCAATCCGAAGGGCATCACTGTGTAGTAATACACCCCTAATAGTATCCTAAAAGTAGTATGCTTTTCGTCTTCAGGGTACATCTTGATCTGATTGTACCCAGAGAACCCATCCATAAAAGACATCCTCTCATATCCACAGGTGTTGTCGATCATGATATCCATGATAGGAAGTGGAAACTCATCTTTTGGGCATGCTATATTGAGGTCCCAAAAGTCAATACATATCCGGACTTTATCGTTTTTCTTAGGCACTTGAATAATGTTGGCTACCCAATCAGGGTGTTGTTCCTCTGTAACAAAGCCCGAGTCAATTAGCTTTTTGACTTCTGACTCAATTGCTTCCATGATCTATGGATAAAACCAATATTGTTGTTGTTTAATGGGTTTTGCGTTCGGATCAATGATAAGACGATGCATGGCTATTTTTGGATCAAGGCTAGGCATATCTTCATAATTCCAGGTAAAGACATCTATATATTCTCGAATGAGGGATATAAGATCTTCTTTCTCAAATGGTGATAAGCTTTCACTTATAAAGATAGGTTTAGGGTTGGATTCATCTCCCATGTTAACATGGATCACTTTATCTTTAATAGGCGGCTCATGTTGTTCAAAATGCATATCCCACAGGATGTTAAGGCATTTGATCCAAGGGTTGTTGGTCGATTCGATCAATTCTTTTTCATCCCCTACATCTTTATCTAGGTGACTAACCGGTACTATGTTCACGGTTAGGCTTTTAAAGAAAGGTCCGACGCTATCATCGGATTCCCATGATGATGTCCCGGATGAATGGTCTTGACACAAACAGTCACCTGTTTCATTTTTTGAAAGAGAAGGGGTTGTGATATAACCCACACCTCTTCCACTCTTCTGATAATAGTCAGGAGATTTTCCTTCGGGCATGAGAAACATTTGAATGGGAGTTCGTCTTCCTTTCCCAAAGTTTAAACTCCTCTTCTCATTTAAGTTATAACCCATTCGTTTCATCAAATAGATGAAATTGGGTTCATGGTAATAGAATTGAGGAACCCTATTATCTTCTTCTGAATTTTCCCGTTTGAGTAGTCCAGGTTTGACTTTATCAAAGTAGATAGGCTTCTGCACTTTCCTTTTGGACGGGACTTTGAAGAAAGCCTTCCGGGCATCTTCCATTTCTTCATCTGTCATGAAAGATGATTTAACTGGCAATGTGAGTGTTTCCTTGGCGTATAATGTGCACCATGGGTTGGTACATGCATCAGTATCAACCTCTATTTGTTTACTTTTAGAGGACACATCAGACGAGTACGCCAAATTAAAATCTTCATTTATGCAGCACTCGCCCTCACTTGGTACATTATTATTGCTCTCATTGTGACTCATTACATCAAAATTTAACTCCCATGGACAGTCTTCCTTAGGATTTGGCTCGATGTCAGCTTCGTTGCCACTGTCAGCATTTTCCTTTGATTTCTCTTGAGAATCCAGGTAGACGACGGAGTCTGTATGGAAGTTCTCTACCCCTTTGAAAGGGCGCTTCTCAGTAATCAAGGTTCAGACTTCCCCCTCATCATCAGCATATTTCATGACCTGATGTAGAGTAGATGAGACAATGTGATTTGCATGAATCCAAGGTCGTCCCAAACAATAGATTGTAGGATGTGTCTGCATCAATGATGTAACACATCTCTTCGGACTTGAGACCTCCAATTTGACACCTGAGTTTGATTTTTCCCAGGGGCCGAGTGCTGTTAGCATTAAAACCGAAGATAGTGGTCTGGGTAGTGTTCAACCGATGCATAGGAATTCCTAAGACATGCATGACCCTGTAAGGCATGATGCTAAGTGCTGAACCTAGGTCGACTTCGACTCGACTAATCTCCAAGGACCCGATGTACCCTGTATAGTATAATGGTCTATCATGCTTGTGTTTTACCTGCATATCATCTTGAGTGAACGATATGTATGGTAGACTTCTTGTTGCTTGTAGACATTGTATGCAAGATTGTTCCTTAGAAGCTTCTGGAATTGGAGTAACTTGCGTAATAAAGCTCTCCGTTCATTAAGGCTTCGATTAAAACCTCCCTTGTAGTCTTAGACAACCATAAGAGCTCGTACAGGGTAATCCTAGCTGGTATGTTGGCCAACTGTGTCATGACGTTGAATCGGAAAGGAGCACTTGATTCTCTGGCTTCCTGAAGAAGGTTTTTGTTATATCGGGTCTCTTTTTGCTTCCCCTTGTCAGTTGACTTTTGAGGGACAGAACCCCCAGTGTCTTGGAGCTTTTCCTAAACGGGTGCTAGGGTTGCCTCCTTGGTCTGCTGCAAGCACGATCATCTCTTCTTCTGAGTCCGTGAGAAGTTTAAGATGATCATCATTCTCTTTAATAGAAGGGCTAATCATGTCGGATGGCTTAGCCTTGCCTCTTTTCTTTTTGGATGAGGTATTCGTCCACTGTTGGTCTTCAATCAAATCGGGATAGACCCACATAATCTCCCCTTTTATGGTAGTGAGGAGTACCAACCCTTTATCTTCTGACCATGTGGGTGAGTATTTTTCATGTGCATTTTTCCTTTATGGATGGGGATAACTCCATATGCAGCCGTTACAGGAGGAAAATCACCAAACTTGACCGCTATCAAATTGGTGGATACAGTCTTTTGCTCAGGCTTTAATGTAAGCATATTGGCATTCACCAGGTTTTGCAGAATGTCCTTGAAGACATAACATTTTCTGGTAGGATGACCTAAGAACCTATGATAATGATAGTAATTGGGATCGTCCACCTTTCCTGCCTCATCCAGTTTCTTGATCTTGGGAAGTTGCAGGTTATTGTTCTTCCAAAGCAGTTGGAACAGAGTGTACACATGATCCTCTTTAAATGGGTACTGCTTGGGCGCTCTTTGCTGATTCGGTGCTTTGCCTTGTTTAACGGGTGACACCCATGTGCTGGAATCGGCAGTCAGAGTCTCCTTTCCTTTGGATCGAGGAGCATTGTTTTGGTTGCGTTATTACTGTGGCTTTGGTTGAGTAGCTTCTTCAGCCTTGACCCGAGCAAAAATTTCTTCAGATTGTTCTCCTTACGAAACCAATTGTCTCTAGGAGCGACATTCTATTACCCTTATTTGAGCAAAGAGCTGGGTCTATAAGTTATGCCTGCAAGTTTTGACCAAAGTAGATTGGGTTATAC
>BQKN01065711.1:78538-111980 GCA_022839385.1 Asparagus kiusianus | reverse complement strand
GCTAAGAAGAACCTTTCAAGATCTATCCATTTTTGGATAGACCCAGCATGCAGTTTCATAAACCACTCGAAAGCAACACCCTTAAGGGTGCCGATGAACAATCTAGTCAGGATAGCATCGTTTGCTATCACATTTCCGATCTGTGATTTGAAGTAGTAGATGTGTTGATTTGGCGATCTTGTGCCGTCGAAAGGTTGCAAGGTTAGGGCCTTAAATTTTGGTGGATAAGAAGCTGTGTCCCATTCGGCAAGATAAGGCTGCACTACTCCTTCCTCGAGAAGCTCACTCCTGTTAACAATTGCATTAAGGCGAGCCTCTAATTCATCCATCTTAGATGATTGAGGATTTTGCTCCTTTTTGGCTTCTTTCTCATTTTCGGAGGAAGACTCTAGGTTGTGAGTCTCACGATCCGAATTCTCGTGTACCTTCTGTTTTTTTTGAAGTTGTCCTTCAAGAAGATTCATGCTTTTGACCTTTTTCTGCAAGCATCTGAGCCAACATATCCTTCATTTGGGAAAGGGTCTCCTGCTGTGCCTAGAGCATGACATGGTGTTCGTCAACTCTCTTTGCTAAGTCATCGGAGCTTCTAGTCATATAGGCGGGTTCCTCGTGTGCTACGAAAGAGCTTGAGGATTAAGAACCCATAATCACTGAATGTTCATCATCTGAAGTGATCCCCTTGGCTAACCTTTGATAGTTAACCGAGCGGATAGCTCCTGTCCGAGTCCGAGTATGACAATATACTCCTTCGAACTTGTCGCAGATTTCCCGGATAGTCGGGGCATGGTTTCTCTCCGACTCGTCAGATTTAGGAGTCAAGACCCTCCCTCTACTAATCACATTGATTGTGACTTCGGGATATTCAGTTTCTGAAACCTTCTTCTTATAATGACGTCGTCTCTTAGTAGGCCTGACGATGTTTATCAATCTGTCGAATATAGACCGTCGAGGTGTAGATGCACAACACTGGCATTCCAAGAGGACCGCAGAAATAAGCCGCTCGCATTGACATGAGTGGGCTGCTAGTTTCACTGGTCTTCCTTTCAACAATAATTCCTGCAAATCAGAGACTTAGAATAAATTTGTGGATGGAGACGGAACCCCTTGCCCATTAGTGGTCCGGATTAGCTTTTTCTAAACATGGATCCTCAATCCATGGTTTTCTTTTTGAACTCGACGGACCACATCACGTTCATGAAGGTCACGTTCTATTCGAATGACGCTAGACCGAGGTCTGTATTTTGTTGGTAAGATGTAGTTCTGAGACTTGCATTCATGTTCTGAAACATGCTCCTGAGAGTTGTGTTCTGCTTTGGAAACGCTTCCTTGAAGGTTTCATTTGCAATTTGGAACGCATCCACTAGGGTCGCGTTTAGATATTGAAACGTGCCCCTAAGGGATATATTTCGAACTTTGAGTGCTTTCTTGAGGGTTGCGCTTAAGCTGAATTATACGAGGCTCGTATTTGGAGCCATCAACCTAAAGCTTGTGTCCCAAATCAGAGGCGCAACGTTCTTGCTGAGGCTCGTGAACACCGCTCTCACGTTGATTGAGAGATTGGTTCTTTTGAAGATATACACGTCGCCAGGATCTTTTCCTCCGACGAGCGGTATTCTTCTTAGCCTGTTTTAAGGTCTTCACAACGAGGTTTTTTCGCGTTAATGGAGTTTGTCTCTACACTGGGCCTCTTATGTCCCGTTACATGTCGTGTTGATGTGGGTGTAGAACTTCCAATTCGTTGAGTGAGTTTGGAAGAGGCTTTGCCTACTCCTTTAGAGGAGGGGCTGCTCGAGTAATCTTGGTCTAAGAAGAGGGCTTTCTTCAGCGCTGTAGCAATAGTTGGAGCTTTGGTCTCCTTAGAGACCTTGCGGATATTGCGCCTACCCTTGGGGATAAATGATCCACAGGATAAGACTTCTTCATACTTGGCTTGATCGAACTCTACGACAAGAGTTTCGATCGTCGTTCCAGTGAGATTAACATCAGATTGCGCCACTACTTCTTCGTCAGAGAAGCTAGTCCTTGAAAGTACCCTAATGCCACTAGGAAAGAACCCTAGAGGAGGGAGAATAGAGTTTATGCTAATCTAATCCGATTTTATACCAATTAAAATTAATTAACAAATATATCCTAACAAGAATGATATATTACAAATATATGTGTAAGGATATATAAGTAACACAAGGGTAAACAATCTAAACTAGATAGTGGGCAATATAAACAACAAGCAATATACAAATGCAATATAAGATATGAACATAAAAATAAGTACGCCAATGCAAATACAAACAAACGATATATTCACAGAGTTCAGTCCCCACGACCTACGTCTCCGCTCCTCACCTCGAGGAGATCTCCACTATCATACCGGGTTTTCTACGCTTACCCGAAAAAACATTTACACCTCACAATGTTGGTTTTCAACACTCACCGACCAACGTTCATATCACTCACAATGTAACTACACTAACTACCACCTCAAGTGTTGCTCTATAGCCTGTGTCTCCCTCAAGTGTTAGGAATTATAACCTCTCTCTACGCATTACCACCTACCCTACTCCTCTTGGGACGACCCCGTCTCTCACCACACACTCCTCTTAGTGTACTAGTGTATTACAAAGTGATCTACACAATTAAGCTCACAATACAACAAGTTTATGCTCTAAACAAGGTGAGAATACAATATAAGCTCACTCTCTAAGTTACTAACCCAGAATCCTAAATTATACTATGTATGCAAATACAATAAGCTCAAGTGGGTGTGTGTAACAAAGAGATTTAATAAATAAAACTAAACTCAAATAAATTTTAGCTTATGAAAATAAAAATCAAACATATAAAATAGCTAGATTGAGTTTAGAAAAACTTCTCTATATGATGACAAGAGAGAGGGAGAAGAGTTGAATGCTCAAACACCAATAGATGATCTCCTCTAGCACTTGTGAAATTATCTTCACAAACCGAAACTTAAAAATGCTTAAAAGCTTCTTAAACAAATTCAAACCAAAACTTAAACCCTTGTTAAAACAGTCTTAATCTTGTTTAAAACATTTCTTTTTGTTACCTCAAAAGTATGAGGGCATGAGGTATATATAGGCTCATGAAACAACCACAAAAATCAATAAAAACCCAAGAAAAATCATAAAAAGACAAAATCTAGAAAACTATCTGTTATAGACTAAAAATAGATCATCAGTTGACTGACTACAGTGCGTCGGTCGACTGATGAAGTCGACAGTTCCAGATTTGGCAGATTCTGGAATTTTGTGTATCTGATTTTATAAAATCAAATAAAAATAGTAAATCAACTCCAAAAATCATGAAATTTTGAGAGAAATTTATAAACATGTATATGAAAATGTTAGAGAAAGAATTTCATGAATATCGCTTCCTATTTGAGAGAAATAAATTATTTAGTAAACTGGTTAAAAACTAAAAATCTAAAAATAGTACAAAACTAGCCGTTATGAGCTTATCAGTCGACTGATCAGTCGACCGATGACCTCATTAATCAAATGAAAAGAAACAGAGGCTTTTTAATGATTCCAGATGTTTTTATCAGTCGACTAAACACATGTATCAGTCGACTGATAACACTATATCAGCCTGATTTGAATAGTAAAAACCAATTTTGAAGTGCCTTAAAAAATAGCAAATAAATTCTAAAAAATATAAAACTTTAGAAAATCATTGTAAACATATAAATGAACATGTTAAAAAAAGAATTTTTAGAATTGCTCTTATAAATAGTGAAAACTTGTCATTTTACAAAAATGTTCAAAACATGCAAACTTAATATACTTGAAATGTAATGTTTTGACATAAACCATGTTTTGAAACTTTGTAAAATAATTTTATAGACTTAATAAACTATGTATAAAGTGATGTTGAAGTCTATAAATTAATAAAATAATATTTTATCAAAAACACCTATATTTTGATAAAATCAACAAATACGTGTGTGTGAATAATATGAGCTTAAATTATTAACACACAAGTATAAACCTATACTACAAATACTATAAACTATATACCCAAGCTTGAAGGTCTTCAATATAGCTTGACTTGGTAAACTTGAGGATGAAGCTTAAACTTGGATTTTTAACTTGAATTGCATTGCTTCACTCCACTATTCCATCGACCTCCATTGGATATGATCATGAAAGCTCGATTCTATCCAACCTCTAACATGTTATTTGCCTAGAATAAATATAAAATACAAACACTAGACAAATAACATTAGTTGTAAATTATTTATTAATCATCATCAAAACAAAAGGACCCAACAGTCCCCATCAGAGGCGTCATCTTTTGTTTGTTAGAAAATATACAAAACAAAAGTAAAAGAATTGAATTTGATGTTATTCTCTCTAACTATTTAGAAAAAGAAGGTTTACAACTCTCTTAATCTCGATTACAAATTGAATTTCCTGATTACAAAAGAGAAAAAGATCGATGGAGATCATCGCCTTTGTTTAAAACTGGGTTCTTCATGGTAGCGATAGAATACTTCCCTTGAATGCTCACATCGGGTTTGCTTTTCGTTGACGATCCGTACGATAGAATACTTCCCTTGAATGCTCACATCGGGTTTGCTTTCCGTTGACGATCTGTACGTCTCCTTTTACTGGAACGATTAAAGGAACTCTTAATCAGTTTTAAGAACTCAGAATAAGTTCAAACTCTATGTAAAGAGTTTTTTAAACTATAAATCGGTTAATAGCTAAGTATCAAAACTCTCTGTTGCTGAAGAATGCCTTGAGAAATCCAATTCAAAGCCCAATCTCTGATCTGACCTCCCAAAAAATCCCCCCTGAACTCAGTTGAGTTTGTTGATATTTATATGAGGATTAGGGGGTGCAACCGCCCCCTTAATCCGCTCCTTAATATAGGGGTTTAGTTTCCACATTAATCGGGTGTAACAACCCACTTAAACCGCTCCCCAGATTGTGGGTGAAAAATACTTTTTGGAACTGTTTAGATCATGTTTGAATAGGTCAAACGCAAGTTCTGCATTACTGGGCATGAACCTTGCGTTTGAACGCAGCGTTGGGAAGCTGTATTAGCAGCTGAATTAAGCTGCGTTAGCAGTTGAGTTGAAGCTACGTTGGTAGCTGAATTAAAGCTGCGTTGCTTTGTCTTTAGAACACGGCTATTTGTGTTTCATTGCAGAGATGAGTTCTGTGCATTGGACTGGAGAGATTATTGACTTGTAATCTCTTCTGGTATAGCGTCACAAAGATCATTATTCTGTAATCTTCACTTTAGCTTTTTAAAATGTAAAAGTTGTCAGATTGTAACTCTCACTGTTGATTATAAAGACTGTTGAATCAGAGCTTTTCATCGATTGTTGCAAAAGTCATTGCATTATAACCTTTCTCGATCTACATGAAAATCCTCTAATTACAGCTTTCATTTTATCGAGATGTTGATTGAAATTTGATAGGTATCAGCTATCTGTTGTGATTTTTAGATAGCCTACATATGGATTAAGTGACCATTAAAGTAGGAGTTAGTGGGAAGCGGTTATCCCTCGAAAATAGCTTTGAAACGACTATTGGGGTGAATTTCGCGGGTTGGGTGAAGTTCGATGAAGACGTGGGCGAAGGTCGCTTCGGTCATGGGTGAAGGTCGCTTCGGATGTGGGTGACTTAGTCTATGTAGGCAAAGTCCGTTAGTTAGTGAACTTCGCCTACGAGTTCAAATGTTTGTTAGTTAACGAACTTCACCTACGAGTTTGAATTTAGCTCAACATTCGACTCTAGGCTTGGCCGACTGATAACGCCTTTCGGCTTGATGTGAGGCATGTTGTAGGGGTTGATACGTGTCTGACTTAGTTGGATCGATATGAGTTGCTTGGTAAGATTCGCTTCAATCATCAGGTGATCTTCGCTCCAGCTTGTTGTGGGCTTTGACCTTGGGCCCATTCAAAGTATTTAGCATATGGGCGTTTACTTCTTGGATACCTCAGTGAAAATATATTTTAACCGTCTACAAGACCCCTCCCCTCCTAGTTTTTAAAATCCTACATTTCAGTTTGTAGTAGGATTTGAAATACTTTGGGTAGATAGTCAGAGGTGTAGTGTTGAATGTGGCTTGAGTTGTCTTGATTCGTTGAAAACTTGTCTTCATCTGCCTACTTGGTTGCCAAAGGTATGTTTTTGAACTTAGCTTCCCTTGTTATAGACTTGTGTCGAAGGACAATGATGCTTGTATTCATCCAAATCCATGCTTGGAATAAAATTTACCGTTTTTGTTGTTTGGGCGATGTTGGGAAAACATAAAATATTGCCTGATTCTTGGTATAAGTGAAGGTCACTCCCTTTTGAGCTACTGAGCGAAGTTTATCAATTAGCGACATTTACTGGCTGGCGAGGCTCAAGTTATCTTGAACTGTGTTGGCGAAGTTTGTCGTCTGGTGATGTTCGCTGACTAGCGAAGATTGTTGGGATTCGCCTCTTGATTTGTGTCATGATTTGTCACTGAGATCTTTTGATTGAAGATCCCACGAGATCCGCTATGGATTTGACTGAGTTTTAGGCTAAGTTTTAGCCTCTTTGTCTGGTCCCATCAAATCACAAAAGATGTGATTTTCTTGGGAGTTAGGATTTGAAAGAGTCTATAAATAGTAGCCATCCTCATCCATTCTTACCGCCTCTATCTTCTTCTTCCTCCTCTTCTTCTCCAAGTCTATGCCAATATCGCATTGACAGGAGATGCTCCTCGATAGAGGAGCTGAAATCAAAAGACTCCAATAAGAGTTAGCCCAAGTTGAGAGAAATCAATCGGATGAACTCCGCATACTCTGTCGCCTGCGGGAGTTGCTATTGGCTGAGAAATAGATGATCGAGCGGATCATCGAGAATCTGTCGGTTGCTCAGGATGAGCTGACTCACGATAGAGATGCATAGAGCTTCTAGTGCCTCGCCCTACATAAGACCGTTCAGCGACTAAAATGGCGCTTGAAGAAAGATCCTTGGATCTCCACGAGCGAAGACTTCCATAGTAACTAAGTATCACGAATGTGATCCTAGATCGTAATTAGACGTTATGTGGTTGACTCAGGCTCGATATCAAATTTTAGTATAAGAACGTACTTTTTCCCATTGATATGCCTCACTTAGAGGAAGAGCGATCGTTCTTATCTTCATGGGGAAACATTTATTTTCTCAAGTCTTGTAACATTAGAGGAACGGGGGTTGTAGCTTGGTACAGGTCGCGTCCGTCCTCAAACGTCACACTACCCATATCTTAGGAATATAGGGCAGTAGCAAAGAGCAACAAGTACCCATCATTCTTGTAATTGAGTAGTATTGAATGTCACCTTCATGTAGTAGAGTCTTTGATCAATAAAAATAAATTTTTTTCTTCATGTTGAAATTGTCCATCTTTTGTGCGCTTGATCTGTTTGTACTTCTGTAGCGAATTTGAACTCTACATGGCTTGATCTCTGCATGGAGTCATCGTATTTGGAAGTAAAGCTCAGGCTTCCTTGTGTTGGTGAGAGTCAGTTTGAAGTTTACCAGATGACATCTCGAACAAATTGAGTTAAAGCCTTACTAAACTTGGATACTCAGTGAATTTTGCCAAGTCGTTTTGGCGAGATTCTCTATATAAAGTCTCGAACAAATTGAGTTGTGATTTTCTCAATTTGGAGACTTTGTGAATTCACTATGATGTTTAGGCGAGGTTCGCCTTTAGTGCCGTATTGAATTGGGCGAGGTTCACTTACTGAAGAAACAATCATCTTGGTGAGGCTCAGTAAGTCGGTTAGGCGAGGCTCAGCCTAAGGATATAAACTTCAGGCGAAGTTCATTCAGGGAGAGATTTCAGGTAGAATTTGAGGCTAAATTCTATTGTGAAGTTTAGGGTGAAATCTTTGGTGGAGTTTACTAGCGAGATCTTTGGTGAAGCTTGGTTGCAAGATATTTGGTGAAGTTTAGGGCGAGAAATCTTAGGTGAAGTTCGGAGGTTTTTGCCTATAAATATGACTATTTGCCACCCTCTTCTTTACTTTGATTTTAAAAATTCTCCTATTCTCCTTCGAACCTTAGCTTTCTTAGAGATCCTCAAAGTTCGTCATTAATGGCTCCTCGTCATGCTATTTCTAGGGGAAGAGGCTCTACGCGAGGGGTTCATCGGCTAAGAACTGATAAGGTGTCGGTGTAGCTAGAGATGGCGAAGGGTAAGTGCCGCACCCATCGTCGGCGATCTTCGGATCAGGCACAGCCCTAGCCCATTAGGCTTTAAGCAATGACTTAGGGCATCTAAAAACCTGATCTACCATTGAAGGAGAGATCTTTATGACCATTGGTGGTCTTTTCGACGAGCTTTCGTCATTGGTAGTGGGGTTCCGTCAGTAGCCATTAATGGCGCTTATCATGGCGAGCTTCGCACTTTGGGCGGGGGCTCACTCAGCCCTTTGGGTTTTTGTAGCAGACTTCATCTAGGCGGAGTTGGCTGCTCCTGTTATGAGCGATCTTCTCTAAAGTGATATTCACCAATTTGGAGCGACCTTCGCTCAAGCGATATTCGCCTGCTTAAGTTAGATGAATTTTACCTACTTGGACATAAAGTTCACTTCCTTTGGTTGAGTTTCCCCTCGTCTTGTAGGCACTTAGTCAATATAGATGACTTTTGCTTGTGAACGAGGTTCGCCTCTACTCTTGAGTATGGCAGCTGAACTTGGTCTTCGTCTGCTAACTCATTTTATTATCTTTTTGTAGTTGTCTATTCAATAGCTTTTGTGAATCGTCGTAATCATTTCTGTCATGATGGGACTCATGATCCTGAGTTGATGATTGTTTTTGACTAGAGCATCCCACTGTTTCTCAACGGCAGTAGTCAAGAAAATATTGAGGCCATTCGCATGAGGAGCTTTAAGACTTTGTAGGATATAATTACTGATGCAAAGTTCTCCGTGCCTCATTAAGATGTGTTGCTAAAACCATATTTTCTATTTGGAGATAGTGTCCTTAGAGGCAACTCTTTCTTCCACTATGGAAGAAATATTGGTATTACGTTCCGGGAAACCGCCAATTTATTTTCTAGCGATAGAGCGTCAGGTCTCCTTCATGTACTTGCAGTGTCTTGTCGTACCTTGTTTCATACACTATAACCTTACAAATAGGGAGGATAGTGTTAGGATTGGCATTTTGAAGCATGATGGTGGCTTCCATCAAGAGGGACTTTTTAGAACTAACATCATAGGGTTGCGTCCATGCTTTGTGATGAGGACGTGCCAGTTAACGAAGTTGCTATCGTCCCAAACACCTTTGGGAATGAGCTTGTTAAAATTGACACCCAGTATTTGGATTGGGATGCCAAATTCACTGGTTGGATCAGGTCGATGGATACCCAATGGTGACCTTGATAGGTAGACTTCACTCTCATCACTTTTGAGGAGAGATTGCAAGAATTAGGGCTCTATACTGTAGTTAGAGCTTCCAAGTATGGTGATGAGATTTGTGCACCAATTTTGTATCACATTTTGGAGCTGTACAATAGTGACAACAACACCTTCTTCACTTCGACAGGAGATATCGAGATTGCTTTTCACGAGATGTTTGAGATGTCTCGTTTACCGACGGAGGATCGTAAGTACGAGGAGTGTTTTCCTACTAATGTGGAGTTGAGCACTTACTCTCATACTGCTAACATTGTAGAGGCTTTTTGAGAACTAGTTCGTCACTTCCTCATTTGCCAGAGGACTACTGGGAGCACTGGACATGACCATATCGTTTCTCACATTCCTTAGGCAGAGTATTTATTTCCTAACGTTAGTAAAAAGGGAAATGTGGGTGCGATCCCTCTAGCCACGGATGTTGACGTCGAAACTCTCATCTTCAAGGATGGCTCTGTATTGCATACTACCGACTTTGACGTGTGCGGGTGTCATGCTAGTGACCAGTTTTAGAGTTTCCATCATCAGGCAAAGGAGTCAATATCTGAGTTGGCATTGCTTACAGGGTTCTTCTCGATCTCGCTGAAGGGTTGCATCGTGCCTTCTCGGTCGAAAGATCGCATCTCGATTAAGGTGCTAATCCCCGCTATGTTGTTGGCCTCTCGGTACAACTTAGCTCTTCTACCAGTGATAGTGGGTTGTATTCATCATGGCCTAAGGGAATTGGCTACTAAATATCTAAAACAAGAGGACAATTGCCCAAGGAATCAAGTGTCTAATCCTAGGGTAGAGCTACCGTATACCTATTTGGTAATATGGTTCACTCAACACTGCCCTCAGTTGATGTTAGCCGCTATGCATGGTAGTGGGAACGTTGCCTTGCTTCAGAGGTATGAACATTTGAAATGGCTCATTAAGTATCTTGTTGGGGTTCATAGGATTCTCTGAAACAAGGACCGTTATCGTCTCTACTGTTGCTTCCCCTCAATTGATGGTGTTTGCCCCGGGGATGAGTTTGAAGATGGTATGAGTGGAAAGCTCTTCACTTACTTTCCTAGTGGGTGTTTCAACTGGTTAGTGAACGTCTGACCATGACACCTTGTTGCTAGGTTGAATGGTATGGAGTGCTACATTGAACCCTATCTACCATAGCTATTCGCTCGTTAATTTGGCTATGATCAGTTGTATGTCGGGAATCCAAACCCAGGATTGCTACGGACATGAAGCTTAGTCGACGGAACTCGTGCTTGGTACCACTTTGCTGTGGGATCTACGCGAGGCTCGGTTCTTGCTTCCTCAGCACATACCCAACTATTATATGACGTTAAGGTTTTGCAAGTGGTATAAGGTGATTGTTCCTCCTCCTGAGTTTTAGGTGAACAAGACCGGTTTGTATTAGATTACCAGGTGATTTAAGGAATTATCCCGGAAGGGTTCAAAAAGCAGAGTTCCTAGACTTTGAGAGTTTTTCGCAGAGGGTGTGTCAGATGAAAGCCGGGAAGAACCAGGTGAACACCCTACTCCTCCAAGACAGGTTGACATCAACATTCAAGAGCTGATTGGGCCGGCAATTCGTCAAGGAGTACCTGATAGGGGACGAAGGAAAGGAATGAGGCCATTACATGTTCCTCCTCCCCCCACCTTCTTCGAAAAAATAGCACTTAGCGTCTCCTGAGCCTGAATCTGCACTAAAGATTCTTCAAGGGTTAGGGAGGATCCTCCTGTAGTCCCAACACAAGGACCTAGGGTTGGATCTTCAAGTGACTTCTGCGCATGTATTCACGACTTTCATCATGAAATACTTTTAGCTGATGTGCTTCTTTTATGTAGGTAAGGAGCCCATTGCTCTAGACGATGAAGAGGTACAAGTGGATTATGGGCATGATGGCACTGATGCTTACCTAACTGAGCCTAAAGATGCATGCAATTTTGGTGACGTCGGCAGCTCAGATGATGAGTCTGATTTCGGGATCGCGGGTGAAGAGATTCCTCCATCTCTTCCCCCGAGTGGTCATTTTGAGCTGGTGACTGCCTTTGAGGGTGCTTTCAGTATTTTAACATCAGTACCCAAAGTTGAAATGACTAAGGTTCCTGCACCATCGCCTGCTTTGTTAGTGCGGTGAAGATTGATTATTCATGGTGCTTCTGATGATGATGACGATGTTTTAATTTCTGCCGTGCCGGCAGGGGTTGAACATGAGGGGCCAACAAGCCCTGAACCTTCTTGTGATGAAGGCCCAATCATGACTATAGCTATTCTTAGTGAGCCAGAGATTTCATCTACGGGTGTTAAGTTTGTACCCACGGATGTGCCTACTACCACGACAATGGTGGTAAGGATGATTTTGTCTATTGTCTTTGATATCTTGGTGACATTTTCAACGTATTTTATGTCAGGCCACGAGTGGATACAAGTTGGGCCAACCATCTCTCTGACTACCACGGATGCGATGATGATCTCTACTGAAGTAGGTCCTTCATGCTTTGTGGAGGTTCCTCAATCCCCTGATCTCGAGGACTTGGTAGAGGTAGAGATAAAGATCTTAACTAAGAGCTTGGTGAGGTTGTGTAACTAGAGTGTCGAAAATGCCTTAACTTCATAGAGAGCGTTATCTGCTCGTACTCTCAAACTGTTGAGGGATCAGCTAGGTGTCTTGACTTTGGTCGCAGGTTCTTTCTGCACCAAGCCCTTCAAGACGGCGATCGATAAAGCTAAATTCCATTACCAAGAGCTATATGGACTTCGCACAACTAACCTTGATAGCATTGCTGAGGTCAAATTCCATCGCTTGCTAGCAGCTCATCGTAAGACCGATGAATCTGCTCGTGCAAAAATGGAGCGAAACAATATGAAAGTCCACGATTTGAATGACCTCATTGCATCGGATGATAGCTGCTAAATAGAGCTTTAGGGTGCTATCCATGAAAAGGATGTGATAATTAATAAAGCTAAGGTGACCATTGCTACGGCTCATGCATGTTTGGAGGTAGCTCGGCATTAGAAAGAAGAGCTTGAGCTTGATTTAGCTGAGTCGACTAAGAAGTGAGACTCTCAGGTTGCGGAGCTCCAAGATGAGATGGAGTGGCTCTCCGACATTAGATCACAGGCTATTCCCATTGATCCTAGAGTCTTGAGGGAGCAAGCGTAGAAGGGTGCTCATGAAGTTAGGGATGCATGAGTGGCTGAGTGTGTTGCACAGATACATACTGTTTATCCTCTTTCCCTGTAATGATCTTTTTGTTGTTCTTTCAATAAGTAAAAAAACTTTTTATCTCCCTTGACATGTATATGATAGATGCGTAATATTAACATATCATAGTAACATCTTTACTGGGGGTGATGGTGTTGGGATTAATGTTAACATAATAGCTTGATAAAGTTGACACTGCTCAGAGGTGTAATGTTAACATGATAATGAGAAGATATTTGACAGAGGTGTAATGTTAATATACCAAATGGGATAACCGACAGAGGTGTAATGTTAACCGGTCGGTTGAATCAAACTGATAGAGGTGTAATGTTAACACATCAGGTTTGCAAGATTAGTATTGTTCAGAGGTGTAATGTTTAACATGATAGTATTGAAGAATTTTGACAGAGGTGTAATGTAAACGTGCCAAAAAGAGTGACAAACAGAGGTGTAATGTTAACCGGCTTGTTTACGAGAGTCTGAAGGACGAATACCATTTGGAAGTGTAATGTTAACTTAAACAATAGGAAATCGATGGACGTTTAATGTTAACTAATCATTTTGTGATAAGAGTGAGTTTGACAGAGGTGTAATGTTAACCGGTTAAATTCACTAAGATAGGTCGACAGAGGTGCAATGTTAACCGGTTAACAAAATGGTCTGACAGCTGTGTAATGTTAACCGGTCAGATCATTTAAAAAAAGGGAAACCGTTCAGAGGTGTCATGTTAACATGACGGTTGGATCAAGTCGGTAATGTTCAGAGGTGTAATGCAGCGATAATGATATATTTGTGTTAGACCCTAGAGGGGGGGGGGTGATTAGGGTCTTATGCTAATATAATCTGATTTTATGCCAATTAAAATTAATTAATAAGTTATCTTAGCAAGTATGAAATACAACAAGAATATTAGCTAGGATAAGCAATATGAACAATGAGATATATCCTATATGATAAAAAAATATGCAATGATATATATAAACTAACACAAGGGGAAACAATAATCTAAACAAGATAGTGGATGAAATAAATGAGCAATGCACAAATGGCGATATAAGATAAATGCAAAAGCAAATACGCCAAAGACAAACTCAAACAAGCAATATGATCACGGAGTTCGGACCTTCCGTCCTACGTCTCCGCTCCCCACTCCCGAGGAGAAATCCACTATCACAACCGGGTTTCTACGCTCACCCGAATAACGTTTACACCACACAATATGGTTTTCTAGTTTACCGAAAACTCTACAATCAACACTCTTGCAATCCTACTCTACACCCTCTCAAGTGTTGAACCAGACGTGTCTCCCTCAAGTGCTCGGATACAACCTCTCCCTAGGTTCGTCAACCGACGTCACTCCTCTTGGGACGATCCCCGACTCTCGCCACACACTTCTCTCGGTGTACAAGTGTATTACAAAGTGAATCTCACAATAAGCACAATATAAATCAAATGATTATTCTCTAAACAAGGTGAGAACTCAATTAATCACAACTCTTAGTCACAAACCCACAACCCCAAATTATACTATGAATGTAAATACAATAAGCTCAAAAGGTTGTGTGTGAACAAAGAGATAAATCAAAACTAAACTCAATGTAGTTCTAGCTTAATAACAATGATAATCAAATATATAAAAGAGCTAGAAATAGAGTTTAGAAAACTTCTCAATAGATCAAGAGTTGGAGGGAGAATAATTGGAAGCTCAAACTTCAATAGATGATCTCCTCAAGCTCTTGTGGAATTGATTCACAAAACCAAAACACTCAAATGCTTAAAAGCTTATAAACACACTTAAACCAAACATAAACTCTTGTTAAGACTTTCTTAAACTTGTTTTAAAACTCTCTCAATAGTTCCTTGAAAGAGAGCAGCAATAGGGTATTTATACCCACTCAAAAACTCAGCTAAAACCCCAAAACAAAAGACCAAAAACCCCAACCAACGGTAACAAAAATAGCTATTGGAAAGAGTCAGACTGAGCGGCGGTCGACCGAAGAAATTCGCGGTTGACCGCGATGCAGATCCCAGACTGGGAAAACAAGCAGGAACTTTGTCGGTCGACCGCATCGGTCGACCGATGGAAAATTATAGCTTTCGGTTGACCGGTGCGGTCGACCGACAAACTCTCTGCTGCCCAGAAACAAATGAACAAATGAGCGGTCGACCGGTACGGTCGACCGAAAACTGATATTACAGAAAAACTGGTTCTGAAAACTGTTTTTCTGATTTTAAAACCCTAT
Organism: Asparagus kiusianus; assembly: GCA_022839385.1. NCBI lineage: Eukaryota > Viridiplantae > Streptophyta > Magnoliopsida > Asparagales > Asparagaceae > Asparagus > Asparagus kiusianus. The sequence continues at coordinate 97,143 of BQKN01065711.1, read as the reverse complement.
TTAAAAATATCAAATAAAGTCCAAAAAATGTAAAACTTTGGGGAATGATTGTAGACATGATAATAAATATGCTACAATAACTGGTTTCGAAAAAGGACTTCCCAAATGAAAAATATCATCATTTTACAAAATAGTCCAAAACACGAAAATATAAACATATGAATTTTGACATATTGGCTAAACCATGTTTTGAAACTTTGCACAATGATTTTGTAGACTTGAAGAAAGATGTAAACTATTGTTATGAAGTCTATAAACAAAGAATGTAGTATTTTATCAAAATACACATATAATGCACTAAAACATGATTTCATTGAACTAACTGAAATTGATATTGATGAAATCATATATATGCATATAAGTATGAAACAAAAATATGTTTTCTAATTATATTCAATTGTTTCATAGTAAAACTTGAAAAACTATCAAACCAAAACATATATGTATATATATAACTATATATATACAAAACCAAATGTGTATGTGTGTATATGATTGAGTTTAAAGTACTAACACACATAATATAAACTCCTAAACTAAATTACCCAAGCAATCTTGATCTTCAATTAAGCTTGACTTGGTACACTGCGGATGAAGCTGAACTTGGATCTTAAACTTGAATTGCAAGGCTTCACCGACATTCCGCCAACCTCCTTTGGATATGATCGTTGAAGCTCTATTCCATCCATCCTCCAACTACGTTGTTTGTCTATAATAAATAAGAAAACACAAACACTAGACAAACAACATTAGAAGTAAATTGTTTGTTAAACATCATCAAAACAAGAAGGCCAACAATCTCCCCCTTTTTAATGATGACAAACAATTTACAAAAAGGATATATGCATGAAAGGAAATGAATATACAAAGTATAATATATCATGCATATAAACAAGAAAGAATATACTCACAATATTTCTCCCCCTTTGACAATATCAAAAAGGGGACAAAAGAATTAAGAGAGCGAAAGCTCCCCCTATCAATAAGCATAGGTGAGTATAACACATAGAAAGATATAGGGATTGCTCCCCCTATCAAAATGCCATATAGAAAATATATGTAATAAAGATCAATGCAAAACATATGTGAGCAAGCATAAATGCTAAACACAGCTCACATACAAAAAGATAATGAGAACACATATGAGTATATCAATATGAAAAGTAGTGTCACATATCAAAGAACATAAAAACATGTATAAGAGTAGATTTATGAAATCAAAAGAGAAGGAACATGAGAATCATGCAAAAAGTTTTCAAATGAAAACAAAGTAATTAATGAAATCATAAATCAAGATTTAAGTTCAAAAACAATGTTTGATCAAAAAAATTTCTTTGTAAAGCTTGATCAAATCACATATAGAATACATTATAAGGTACGAATAGATGATCCATGAGCAGAAACATATAAATATCATCATATAAGTGAAATATAATGAATTCAAAGCAACAAATCAAAACAAAATCTTTAACAAAATAATTTCAAGAGAGGCAACAATATATCAAGCTCTCAAGCTTGTTCTAACCCATATAATCATTCTAGCATCCGGTAAACATGATTTGGGAATACACACCCAATAAACCCGGAGGGTTATATAAATACAAATATCTCATCAAAGCAAAAATAATAATCATGAAAACAAAAGATTTGAAGCATAATTTTCAAAACCAAGAAAAGAAAAAAATAAGACATTAAAATTCTTGGTTTAAAAATCAAATTTGTTTTGGTACCCAAGAACTCTTGGTACCAAAAGATTTAGGAACATGACCCCTATCATTTAAGCTCAAAGCCCTAGGGTTATGAACCCTCTTAGGTATATATGGTGCACGGGATTGGTCATAGCAATAATCACTCAAATGACCATTCCGATTGCAATATGTACAATGGAAATGAACCATTTGCTTATGTTGACCATTAAAAGGTGCACGTGGAACATTTGCAAATAAGGGTAGATTATTGGAAGCTTTTTGCAAATGTGAAACATTATCAAAACAAAACTTTCCTTGGTGGCCATGTTTACCACAAACATTATATTTATAAACATGTGGTCTACTAGAAATATTTGGCAAATGAGATTTATTTTTCAAATCAAAACAATATTTGGCCAAATGACCAAAACGACCACAAAGATCACATGAATACACATGAGCATGCATATGATGAACTTTATGAGATGCACAAGAAACATTAGTCTTGGAGGATTTATGTGCATCATAGCAAAACTTAGCTAAATGGCCTTTACGACCGCAAATAGAACATTTATAAGCTTTGCTATACAAGTGTGCAAAGTGTACGGGTTTAGAAGTTGTAGTACGAGACTTTGCACCCAAGTCCATAAGTTTCTTATTATCTACAATGCATGTTTTAAGGGTTGAATCTAAAGATGATATGCGTTCTTTAACATGATCCAACTCATTTTTAGGCATACAAGCATTGGAAATAGAAGTAGATGAAACATGATCATATTTAAATGAATTAAACTTATTTCTAATAGTTTCTACTTCTATCATGGCATCATTATTAGCATGAGTTAAGCTAGTAATAGATGAAGTTAATTTTTTATTTTTAAAACTTAGCATGTCATTGTTTTCTTTAAGCATAGTATTTTCTTGTTCAATAACATCAAATTTTGACACTAGCAACTCATGATTGGATTTTAATTCTACATGCTTGCTTTTAAGATCAATAAAATTATTTTGTAATTTTGTATAGGCATGAGATAATCTTTCATATGCACAAGCAAGTTCATCAATAGATAAATCATTATCGGAATCGGAATCGCTTACTACACAAGAGTTATCCTCTTGTGGCCGTGTGCATGATGCTCCACATGAACTTGAAGAAGAATCCTCTAAAGCTTGTCGGATTGCCTCCAAGTCCCTTTGATGTACTTTAATAAATTTTCAAAGTTTGTAAGCACTATCAAAATAAACAAATTTGTTAGAAAAGGATGAGTCAAAAGCATTTAGCAAAAATTCTAACAAAAGCTTGTTCATTGTAAACATTTTATTATCATGATCGCTCCACTTGGATTTCTCCAATATGGGCACAATATAAGCACAATCAATAACTTCCCATAAGTCGATATTTCTAGATTCAACAAATAGTTTAAATCTAGAAGCCCATTGAGCATAGGGAAAATTAATGAATTTAGGAGCAATATTTGATTCATAGCCTAAACGAAATATATTCATATTCATGATATATATGTGAATATATGCAAGCAAGACAAAAGTAATCATAACTATATTAGCACAAATAAGATAACTTGGATCTTTAACTCAAGGAGATTAGTCCTTAAATCAAATAGAACCAAGCTCTGATACCAATTGTTAGACCCTAGAGGGGGGGTGATTAGGGTCTTATGCTAATCTAATCCGATTTTATGCCAATTAAAATTAATTAATAAGTTATCTTAGCAAGTATAAAATACAACAAGAATATAAGCTAGGATAAGCAATATGAACAATGAGATGTATCCTATATGATAGAAAAATATGCAATGATATATATAAACTAACCCAAGGGGAAACAATAATCTAAACAAGATAGTGGATGAAATAAATGAGCAATGCACAAATGGCGATATAAGATAAATGCAAAAGCAAATACGCCAAAGACAAACTCAAACAAGCAATATGATCACGGAGTTCGGACCTTCCGTCCTACGTCTCCGCTCCCCACTCCCGGAGAGAAATCCACTATCACAACCGGGTTTTCTACGTTCACCCGAATAACGTTTACACCACACAATACGGTTTTCTAGTTTACCAAAAACTCTACAATCAGCACTCTTGCAATCCCACTCTACACTCTCTCAAGTGTTGAACCAGACGTGTCTCCCTCAAGTGCTCGGATACAACCTCTCCCTAGGTTCGTCAACCGACGCTACTCCTCTTGGGACGATCCCCGACTCTCGCCACACACTTCTCTCGGTGTACAAGTGTATTACAAAGTGAATCTCATAATAAGCACAATATAAATCAAATGATTGTTCTCTAAACAAGGTGAGAACTTAATTAAGCACAACTCTTAGTCACAAACCCACAACCCCAAATTATACTATGAATGTAAATACAATAAGCTCAAAAGGTTGTGTGTGAACAAAGAGATATAAATCAAAACTAAACTCAATGTAGTTCTAGCTTAATAACAATGATAATCAAATATATAAAAGAGCTAGAAATAGAGTTTAGAAAACTTCTCAATAGATCAAGAGTTGGAGGGAGAATAATTAGAAGCTCAAACTTCAATAGATGATCTCCTTAAGCTCTTGTGGAATTGATTCACAAAACCAAAATACTCAAATGCTTAAAAGCTTATAAACACACTTAAACCAAACATAAACTCTTGTTAAGACTTTCTTAAACTTGTTTTAAAACTCTCTCAATAGTTCCTTGAAAGAGAGCAGCAATAGGGTATTTATACCCACTCAAAACTCAGCTAAAACCCCAAAACAAAAGATCAAAAACCCCAGCCAACGGTAACAAAAATAGCCGTTGGAAAGAGTCAGACTGAGTGGCAGTCGACCGAAGAAATTCGCGGTCGACCGCGATGCAGATCCCAAACTGGGAAAACAAGCAGGAGCTTCGTCGGTCGACCGCATCGGTCGGCTGATGGAAAATTCGAGCTTTCGGTCGATCGGTGCGGTCGATCGACAAACTCTCTGCTACCCAGAAACAAATGAACAAATGAGCGGTCGACCGGTGCGGTCGACCGAAAACTGATATTACAGAAAAACTGGTTCTGAAAACTGTTTTTTTGATTTTAAAACCCTGTTTAAAAATATCAAATAAATTCCAAAAAATATAAAACTTTGGGGAATGATTGTAGACATGATAATAAATATGCTACAATGACTGGTTTCGAAAAAGGAATTCCCAAATGAAAAATATCATCATTTTGCAAAATAGTCCAAAACACGAAAATGTAAACATATGAATTTTGACATATAGGCTAAACCATGTTTTGAAACTTTGCACAATGATTTTGTAGACTTGAAGAAAGATGTAAACTATTGTTATGAAGTCTATAAACAAAGAATGTAGTATTTTATCAAAATACACATATAATGTACTAAAACATGATTTCATTGAACTAACTGAAATTGATATTGATGAAATCATATATATGCATATAAGTATGAAACAAAAATATGTTTTCTAATTATATTCAATTGTTTCATAGTAAAACTTGAAAACTATCAAACCAAAACATATATGTATATATATAACTATATATATACAAAACCAAAACGTGTATGTGTGTATATGATTGAGCTTAAAGTACTAACACACATAATATAAACTCCTAAACTAAATTACCCAAGCAATCTTGATCTTCAATTAAGCTTGACTTTGTACACTGCGGATGAAGCTGAACTTGGATCTTGAACTTAAATTGCAAGGATTCACCGACATTCCGCCAACCTCCTTTGGATATGATCGTTGAAGCTCTATTCCATCCATCCTCCAACTACGTTGTTTGTCTATAATAAATAAGAAAATACAAACACTAGACAAATAATATTAGAAGTAAATTGTTTGTTAAACATCATCAAAACAAGAAGGCCAACAATTTGGAGTGGACACTATTCAGAGGTGTAATATTAACATAATAGCGATAAGGATATATTGGAATCAAGCAGAGGTGTGATGTTAACTTGATGACTGGTTGAAGATTTTGGGATCGAAAAGATCAATGTTTCTGGTCAAAAGTGGAAACTTAAACGTGACCAAGAATCTCCGTGGGGAGATAGAATTGGCTAATATCATGTGTAGTATTTCTTAAGAAACTTCCTATTGATTGGCGCCATGAGCTTATTGCCATGTTGGTCAATTAGGCGATATGCTCCATTTGAGTAGACTATCTCTACTACAAATGGACCTTCCCATTTGGTTTAAAAATTTCCTTTAGTCTTATGCATCATGACCATGGGTCGACGAACGGCTAAGACTAAATCACCTTCTTTGAAGGATCGTTCTCTGACTCTCCTATTGAAGGCTCTCGAGATACATGACTGGTAGATCTCGATCCTTTGTTGAGCTTGAAGTCTCAGCTCATCCAGTGCTTTTAGTTCTTGGAGGCGCTCTTGATGATGTTCTTCAATTGTCATTTTCTCAGCGACGGTGATTCTTAATGACGATACGTGAATTTTTAGAGGGATCATAGCTTCGCATCCGTAGACCAATGAGAATGGTGTGGAGATAGTGGGAGTACAGACTGTTGTTCAGTAAGCCCATAAACACTCTTTGAGTTTCTCATCCCAATCTCATTTATTAGAGAAGATAAACTTTTTCAGAAGTTTGATGATGGTTTTGTTAAAAGCTTCAGCTAGACCATTAGCGGCTGGGTCGTATGGCGCAGAAGACACATCTTGGATTCTGTATTTGTTGTAGAATTTGAAGAACGGTTGACTGACGAATTATGGACCGTTATTGTGAATGATTCGTCTAGGAATGCCGAATCGATAAATCACGTGATATCTCAAGAATTTTATCACTTGAGATGTCTTGACTTCTCTGAGGGGAACAACTTTGGCTCATTTAGAGAAATAATCTGTAATGGTCAAGATGAATTGATGACCTTTGGTGGACGACGGGCTGATTGGCATAATGATGTCCATGCCCCAAGCTTCAAAAGGCTAGGAGGCAATTGTCGGATGCAATTCTTTTGGAGATTAATGTAGAAAATCAGTGTGGATTTGACATGTGTGACATCATTTAGTGTATGCTACTACATCTACTATCATTGTCGCCCAGTAGTAGCCTAGACGATGAAGTCGGTCTTGAAGCATCGGAGCAAAATACTGTCGAAGGATCGTCGGTACAAAGTCTGTGTAGTAGAATCATAGAAGAAGCGTTGAGCCTTTCTTTGGATCGAGATTGCTTGCTTCAGATCATCTGGTTGTATGCCGTACAAGATATAGTCAATGATAGGGAACCGTTAATCATTACCTTCGAAGTGAGTTGTCCTGACATGCACTTCGTTGGCTTCAAGGATATGCTCCGGGGAGCACAATTGATGGCTAGCCACCATGATACACCTAGTAGATTTAGGCACCAAGGTGAGTGTGGCTACAAGGGATGCCAAAGCATCTACATGGGTATTTTTGAGGCTAGCTATGTAGCTAATGTAGAAGCCTTCAAATGATTGGGCTAGTTTTGTTGATGCTTTATGGTAAGGCATGAGGTCATTGTGGCGAACCTCGTATTCTCCCATGATTTGATTCACGATTAGTTTAGAACTGCCATGAGCTTCAAGGTATTTGACACCCACGTCTTGAGCAAGTTATAGGCCAATTATAAGAGATTTATACTCGGCTACATTGTTGGAGCATGGCTCGGTTAATGAATAAGACCGAGGGAGGACATGTCCATAGGGGTCAATCAGCACTACCCCCACTCATGCAATGATTGCTCCTTTAGAGTTGCGTCATGACATACTGTCGAAGTAGAGTTGCCATATTTGGTGGTCTGAGACAGCATTTGACTCAAAGACTAAATCTGGGATATCTTCATAGGGCTTAGAAGACTTTGGAATAAGGTGTCCTTCTAGAAAATTGGCTATTGCTTGACCCTTAACTGCTTTCTGCGGCATGAATGTCATGTCGTATTACGATAGCAGTATCACCCATTTTGTTAACCTGGAATTCAGTGACCCAAGTTTCATCACGAGTATCTATAGAGGATTGACTCTTGAGATGACTGTTTGGTGGAAAATTTGTAGTAAAAAGAATGAAAGAAAATTAACTTGTATTCTCTCGATTTTAATTACAATTTGGATTCTGATTACAAAAGAGAGGAGAATGATCTGGATTCTCCCCTTTGTTTAATTATGGGTTCTTCACAGTAGCGATGGAGTACTTCCTTCGAATGTGTGCGTCAAATTGCTCTCCGTTGACGATTTGACCGTCTTATCTCGCGGGAACAATTAACTTGTATGGCAAGTTTGATGGAGAACTCTTAACAAGTTTAAGAACTCAGAGTGAGTTGAAACTCTATGAAAAGAGTTGTTTGAACCAAAAATTCGGTTAATAGCCAAGTGGGTTTGTTTGTTCCTGAAAGATATTCCAAGTTCAGATCTTCTTGTTGCCGACAATCTAAGAAGAATCAGCCGATGCTCTCTCTGTGAGAAATCCGATCTCTTCTTCACCCACTAATCTCCTAAAGCTGAACCTCTCCTCCGTTAAGTTTGTTAAGGTTTTATAGGAGGATAAGGGGTTGTAACTGCCCCCTTAATCCGCTCCTAAGTGGGCGTGATTTTCTCGAATCGTGGGAAAAACAGTTCTGAAACCGTTCGACTCATGTTTGAATGAGTCAAACGCCCAAATCAGCGTTTCAGACCTTAACTCCATGTTTTAGACTGGAGATGCGGAGTTAGATATCTGCTAGATGTTGAAAAACACGATGGCCACCCGCGTTTTGTTTGCTAAGGATTGAAAATGCGGGGGTCGCCTGCGTTTCAAGAATCAAAACGCGAAGATGAATTCCGCATTTAGAAAAGGCTAATTGAATTGTAACCTCTTTTGTAGGGCGTTGCAAGGACCATTGTTCAATAATCTTTGCTTTAGCTATTGTGGGGTGAAGAAGTCGTCAGATTGTAACTCTCACAGTTGATTGTGAATACCACTGAATAGAGTTTTCATCAATGTTAAGCCATTTAGGAGAATGAGTTGTGTGCAGCTTTTGGCTTCATTAATCTTAGTGGGAATATTAAGCCATTTAGGAGAATGAGTTGTATGACGCATCGAGCTTGACGATTTTAGCATCGTTGACTGTAACCTATCTATACTCATCCAAGAGGCTGCATAGCTGCTTGTCATACGCCAGTTTCTTCTCGGCTTTGGTCACCTTGATAGCCACTGTTGAAATTTCTTTTATTTATTTGAAACTATGTCGTAGCCTCGGTTGTCGAGATGTTGCTTTTGTGGTGTTCAAAACGCGTAGGTGAACTCTGCGCTTGAGAATTGGAATGCATGAGTGAGCCTGTATTCGGAAGTTCAACAAACTCGAACGCCAAAATCGCGTTTGGGCGAGATTCTGGCCTAGAATCTCATTTCGATTTGACAGCTCACAGCTGTCTATAAATAGACCGTTAAGGTTAAATCAAGAGTCATTCGACTCTTCTCCATTCTTCCTTGAATTTGTAACGAAGATTTTCATTTTCATATTCGACGAATACTGTTCATCTTCCCCATCTAACAAAATCCTTGACCCTCAGGAAGAAGACCATCTCTAGGCCCTTCAAGCTTGTCGTCGTCGCGGTCCAGAGCTCGTCGCCGTCTACGCCGACCAGCGATGCTGTGGCTCAGGCGGGCGTGCTGCCGCCTCAGTTCCCTTTGGTCGGTAGTAAGTATGACCTTCATAGTCGTAAAACTTGCTGCGGCGAGTTCTGAACTTCGAATCAACAAGGAAACTCATTTCAATGACATAACGCAGGGCTAGGACTCTGTCGTTAGAAATTTGAAGCGTGGGGGTTCGACCTCCGCGCTTAAAATTTTAATAACGTGAGGTTCAATCTCTGCGTTTAATTTTTTCTAACATAGGGCTCAACCTCCGCGTTTTATTTTGCTGGCGTAGAGTTTTGATCTCCGCGTTTGTTTTTGTTGACGCAGAGTTTGACCTCCGCGTCTGTTCTTTGCCTTTGCACTTGACTAATTATTTTCTTTGCTTTTGCAGTGCGTCACACCAATGAGCCTCTCCCTTTTTGCTATCATTTCAGTCACGAAGGTGGCGTAGATTAAAACATGACATTCAATCTATGCCAAGAGCTTCCTGTTTTCCGTCTTACTGAGAAGGACCATGTGGATACAATCACTCAGGCTTCTTCTGAGACTCTTCGGATTCTGGTTACGGACGTAAAATTTGAAAGTCTAAACCGTAAACCATTAGTCAAACCAACATTCCTCTTTCGAAGATTTTGTTGACTTTGAAGTAGATTGACGGAGATTATAAGTGGCTGAGGAAAGTTGGGGACCGCCACCTCTTCCTTCCCAATATGGAGAGGATGTACCCTATATCATATTTCCAGTGTGATTCCATCCCAAGGTGCATAGATTGGGACCTTGTCAAGGAACAAGACGGAGTTGCTCTTAGGACTTTAACTTTCCAAGGGGTCCGTACAGTGGGTTATAACAGACAAGTGACAGCCTTACGACCAGGCTTGTTCGCTAAAAAATACCCAGTCGGTGAAGTGGCTAGTCCAACGAATACTTTTGTCAAGAGATTTATGGCGAAGAAAGGGGAATTTCCCGCACAAGGATTTAGGTCTCCTGGTTAGGTTCACTCTTCGGTGACAGGGTGGTTGTCCCGAATGACCAATTTTGTTTTGGAGGAGTTAGAGGCACCCCTTACTCAAGCTAGGCTGAAGATTCCTATGAGGGCTACTAAATACGGGATCATCCAGAGCTACTATCACTTCTTCTCCATATTGGAAAGATACAATCCCGAGACCTATACCTTCTTTACTCCAGTAGGGGAATTGGGTTTTGCTCTTCACGAGATGCATGACATCTCAGGTCTTCTTCTCGAGGATTTACCATATGAAGAATTTATTCCAGGATCAACAGAACTTAAAATTTTGAGAAAAATCAGCCCTGAAGTTTACTCCACGCTCTAGGAAGTTATGTGTCACTTCCATATCTGCATGCAACAGATGGGGGCTCGGGGAAGTGGTGTAAAACAAGTATCTTGGGTAGAGTATTTGTTCCAGAATTTGACCGATAAGGGAGCTCCGGTGACCAGATTGTCTGCGAGTACTTTGGAGGAGATTCAAATCCGAATTGATGCTACTACCTCCTATTATACAAATGAAGCCAAAGAGGATATTTTTCCTGCTTACACGCAGTTTGAAAGCTTCCACTATCAAGCTCAGATCCCTATCTCAGATATGGCATTGCTAGCGGGGTTCCTGATGTTGTGGCTAAATCGATGCGTCATCCCTACCAGGCCAATTGATGCTCTTATCGCTGAGGTGATTTACCCAGCCGTTCTTTTAGCGCATGGGAAGCCGCTGAACCTTCTTTCCACAATGGTGTGTCGTATACAGAACGAGTTACGTGAGCTAGCCGTGGATTTTGTTAATGTCACGGAGGTAGAGTCAAGCGAGGGCAAGACTTTTAAAACTCCTAATCCCCGGGTGTCATTGCCTTATACTTATCTAATGGCTTGGTACGTGTCCCACTGTCCCTCATTGATGAGTGCGTCTTCTCATCAAGGTGATTCATTCATTCCACTTGTACAATGATTGGAATTTACAAAGTGGGAGGGGACTTACATGGTTAGGATTCGCCAGATCTTGTCGTGGGACACCAATTATCACATTTTTCGTTGCTTCCCCGATTTTGTAGGTGGGGTGTATGGAGCAACATTTCAAGATGTGGCAGGTCCTAACGGATTCACTCAGCTGAATGGAGGTGTTTTGCGTTGGCTACTCTACATCAGGGCGGGCTACTTGATCTTCAGGCAGGATGGCAAGTGTTTCATTGAGCCTTGTCAACCATATAGGTTTGTTCGACAATTTGGGTAAGACCAGCTATACGTCGGGAATGCTCAACCTCAACTGGAGATTGTGGGTAATCTATATGAAGGGGCAAGGGCTTGGTATTATTCGGTGGTTGGTTGCACCAAGGCCGTCTACAAGCTCCCCCATAAGACACCCAATTCTTATACCTCCATGGGTTTCTGCAACTAGTATTCCGCTGCTTCTCAGATCTCCGGCTACAACTTGAATACATCTTGTCTGAAGGAAATCATATGTATGTATGCTCCAAGGAGGGGGTCTAAGATGTCTCGACTATGAGGAATTGACGAGTACTTATCTTTCGAGGACCCACCTACTAGACAAGAAGAGGAGCAAGCGGCTGAGCCTGTTCTAGTGAAAGAACCTCACACGGTTGATACTCCTGTAATAAGGGCTACTAGAAAGAGGGCCCTTACAGCAGATGAAACTGGCCAATATATATGATAAGCGGGATCGCCAAAAATTGATGGTTGAATCTCCTCGTGCTAAAGGCTAGCAGAAGCCGAAATTGATGGCCGATGCTCTCAGAGCTATAGAAGAAGAACAACAACATGAATTTTCAGTTGCAGGCCTACCACACAGGACTGGGCTATGTTCAAGTGGTACAGCTCTATCGAGCGAGGCTTCTTCTTATCATCTTCTTGAAGACCAAGAAGGTGAATTAATGACTACAGATGCAGAATCTACTCCGGTAGTAGACTCTTCTAAGGCTCCTGTGTTAGAACCAAGAGGCCTTGAAAAGAATCCATCCCCTCCTCCTTCAGTACTAATGCCACAGGCTGGCGATTCAAGTCTTAGTCTAACAATGGGACTCATGACTAAATCAGTTGCCGTCACAAGTCTTCCCGAGTCTTCAGCTATACGTGATGACGAAGAGGAAGTGGATTATGAAGCCTCCTTGACTGGTGATGCAGTTGTGATGAAGGTGATGGAAGCACTGATGTTGATAACGTCAGAAGTGGTGAAGAAGAGGATGAAGAGCATGATTCCATTGACGACATCATAATTTTTGATGATGCTCCTAAAGTTGCATCAGATAAAGCATCTGCTCATATCCCTTTTTCTATCACCGGTAAGCCTAGTTTATTTCGAATTCCTCTGCACATTCCTTCTGTGTTCCGACCATTTTTGCATGCAGGTTCACCTACTCTTGAGACTACCACCGTAACTCCTCCCTCGGAATAGTAGCTTGTGCAGGTGTCGACTCCTTTACAAGAGCAGCCTTTTCCTAGCTTGCCGATGACAACCACTCCACCAACAACATTGCTGAAGATCTCGCTTACACCAACAGGAGCTGTACCAAATACATCTCAGGTGAGGGCAATGATGGCCTTGACATCAAGCCCTTCCCACTTGGATGTTTCTTTTGCTTTCGCGACTTCTACATCCAGGTTGCTTGCCAACCCACGTCTCGATACGTCTGCTTCCAAGGCTATAGATCCATCTCCGATTGCTGTTTCTAGCCCAGCAGATGCTTATGACTTCCTCTATATCTCCCTGGGTTATTTGAACAGTCTTGCAAACAAAGTAATTGAGGTTGTCATGGCTGGTCGGGGCCGCTTTGATTCATTTAAGTCTGTCTTGGAAGTAGGCTTAAATGGAATTAAAAGTGTAGGCAATGCCCAATGCTTTAAACATTGTTCGGAAGCCATTTCTCACCTAGAAGCACAACTCAAACACTTAGAGGCCCTCAGTCATGTAGACATTCAGACACAGATTGTGTCTACTTTTGCTGACCTCCAAGTTGAGGAAGTGGCTCGTCGTGAGGCAATTGAGCGGGGTCTGGCTGAGAAAGAGCTTCAAGTTACCATCGAAAGGCTGAGAAGTAGTAGATGTGTTGGTTTGGCGATCCTGTACCGTCGAAAGGCTGCAGAGTTAGGGCCTTAAATTTTAGTGGATAGGGAGCTGTGTCCCATTCCACTAGGTAAGGTCATACCACTCCTTCCTCACGAAGCTCCCTTCTGTTGGCGATTGTGTTGAGGCGGGCTTCTAGCTCATCCACTTTAGATGACTGAGGATGTAGACTTTAGATGACTGAGGATGTAGCTCTCTTTCCATCTCCTTTTTGTTTTCAGAAGAGGATTCCAGGTTGTGAGTTTCATGATCTGAATTCTCATGCGCCTTTTGTTTTCCCTTTGGAATGGTCCTCCAGGAAGGTTCAGCTTTTTGGCCTTTTTCTGCAAGGAGCTAGGCTAACATATCCTTCATCTGAAGAAGGGTCTCTTGCTGTGCTTGAAGCATGATCTGATGCTCGTCGACTCTCTTTGCTAAGTCATCATGGCCTCTAGTCATGTAAGCGGGAGCTTCTCGTGCCATGACGGAGCTTGATGATTGAGAATCAACAATTGTTGAATGTTCGTGTAATCCCCTTGGCTAACTTTTGATAATTAACCGAGCGGATGGCTCCTGTCTAGGTGTGAGTGTGGCGATATATCCCTTTAAACTCGTTACAGATATCCCGGATAGTTGGAGAGTAGCTTCTTTCTGATTCATTAGAATTAGGAGCCGAGGCTTTCCCTCTGCCGATCACATTGATAGTAACCTTAGGATATTCAGCTTCAGAAACTTTCTTCTTATGATGACGTCATCGCTTGATAGGTCTAGCGACATCCGTCAATCTGTCAAACACAGATTGGCGAGGTTCAGGTGCACAACAATGGCATTCTGAAAGGACTGCTGAAATAAGCTGTTCACATTGACAGGAATGAGCTGCTTGCGGTGTTGGTCTTCTTCTCAACAACAATTCCCGTAAATCAGACATTTGAGAGGAACTTTTCACCGAGCATGAAGATGGAGATGGAACCCCCTACGCTTGAGTGGATAAGACTGGTTCTTGTCAAACATGGATTTTAAACCCATGTTGACCTTTTTGAACTTGACGGACCACGTCGCGTTCTTGAGAAGAAGCGTGAGGGTCGAATTGGATTTGTAAACACTAGGCCGAGGCCTGTGTTTAGTTGATGAAACAGACCACTGGGGGTCGTGTTTTGGTTTGACGCACCCATGGAGTGTGCATTTGATTGATGAAACAGGCCCCTGAGGGTCATGTTTTGGTCGAACGTACCCCTGAAGGTTGTGTTTGGTTGGTGAAACAGACCCCTGAGGGTCATATTTTGCTTGAACGCACTCTTGAGATATGTGTTTATTTTTGGCAGCGCTTTCCTGAGGGCTATGTTTTGGGTGAACAACGCGCCACTGAGGGTCGTGTTTCAGCTGTATCACCCGAGGCTCATAATTGGGCTTATTGTCGTGAAGTGCGCGTTCTGGAGTAGAGACGCATTGTTCGGGCAGAGCCTCAAAAACGCGATCTTCGCGTTGGGTAAGGGATCGGCTTTCTCAAAGATGCGCCCATCGTATAGATCTTCTCTATCTTCGAGTGGCATTCTTTTTGGCTTGTTTCAAAGCCTTGGCAGCAATGTCATCGGCATTTACAAAGTTCACTTCCTCCATAGGTCGTTTGTGACCCGTAACACATTATGTTGACGCGGACGTGGAATGTTCAACTTGTTGGACGAGTTTGGCAGAGGCTAGGCCCGCTCTTTCGGCAGAGAGGCTGTTCGATGAGTCTTGGCCAAAGGAGAGGGCTTCCTTTGGCATTTCAGCAACAGTTGTGATCTCCTTAGTGATCTTGCGGATGTTTGGGGCTAAGCGATCCAGAGGAGAGGGCTTCCTCGTACTTGGCTTGGTCAAACTCTACGATGAGAGTTTCGACAGTCATTCCCGTGAGATGGACATCGGATTGTACCACCACTTCTTCATCAGAGAAGCTAGTCCCCAGCAGAGCCGCCATCTTTTGTTTGGTGGAAATTTTGTAGTAAAAAGAATGAAAGAAAATTGACTTCTATTCTCTCGATCTTAATTACAATTTGTATTCCAATTACAAAAGAGAGGAGAATGATCTGGATTCTCTCCCTTGTTTAATTCTGGGTTCTTCACAGTAGCGATGGAGTGCTTCCTTCGAATGCTCGCATCGAATTTACTCTCCGATGATGATCCGACCGTCTTATCTCGCTGGAACAATTAACTTGTGTGACAAGTTTGATGGAGAACTCTTAACGAGTTTAAGAACTCAGTGTGAGTTGAAACTCGGTGAAAAGAGTTGTTTGAACCGAAAATTCGGTTAATAGCCAAGTGGATTTGTTTGTTGCTGAAAGATATTCCAAGATCAGATCTTCCTATTGTCGACAATCCAAGAAGAATCAGCCGATGCTCTCTCTGTGAGAAATCCTATCTCTTCTTCACCCACCAATCTCCTAAATCCGAACCTACCCTCCGTTAAGTTTTTGAGGTTTTATAGGAGGATAAGGGGTTGTAGCTGCCCCCTTAATCCGCTCCTAAGTGGGTGTGATTTCCTCAAATTATGGGAAAAACGATTCTAAAACCGTTCGACTCGTGTTTGAATGAGTCAAACGCCCAAATCAACGTTTCAGACCTTAACTCCACGTTTTAGACTGGAGACGCGGAGTTGGATATCTACTAGATATTGAAAAACACAATGGCCACCCGCATTTTGTTTGCTGAGGATTTGAAACATGGAGGTCGCCTGCGTTTCAAGAATCAAAACGCGAAGATGAATTCCACGTTTAGAAAAGGCTAGTTGACTTGTAAAAAAACCTCTTCTGTAGAGCGTTGCAAGGATCATTGTTTAGTAATCTTTGCTTTAGCTATTGTGGGGTGTGGAAGTCGTCAGATTGTAACTCTCATAGGGTATTGTGAAGACCACTGAATAGAGTTTTTATTAGTTATTGGCAGTGTCGTTGAATTGTAACTCTTCTCGATCTATGTGAAAAGTCCTCCATTTGCAGTTTTCATTTGTTAACATGAAAGTCATCTAATTATAACTTTTATCATTAAGATATGGAAGTCGTCGGATTGTAACTCCCATCATTGAAACTTGATGGGGATCAGCTTGTTAGACCCTAAGGTCACTATGAAAGAACCCTTGAGGGGGGATGAATAGGGTTTATGCTAATCTAATCTAATTTTATGCCAATTAAAACTAACTAACAAATTATTCTTGCAAGATAGATATACAATGTGATATGAGCAAGAATAAGCAATATAACTAAGGTGATATATCCTAGCAATGAGATATACTATATGGTATATGCAAGGATATATTTAAACTATCACATAGGTGAAACAAACTAGTGGACAATGTAAACAAGATGCAATAGGCTATAAGATGAACAATTATAATTGCGCCAATGCAAACCAAACACGCTATAAGTTCACGAGGTTCGGACCTTTCGTCCTACGTCCCCGTTCCCCACTCTCGAGGAGAATCCACTATACAACCCGGTTTGGAAGCCGGAACTTCTCTACACACTCGGTTTTCTAGCTAACCGAAAACTCTACACACTCGGTTATCAAGTCAACCGACAACTCTCATAAATCCTCACAATGTACATACACAAGCTACAACCTCAAGTGTTGGTCCTCACGTATCGACTTCCTCAAGTGCTCGGAATTATCACCTCTCACTAGGCCACCGACGCCACTCCTCTTGGTATCGACTCTGTCCTCACCACACACTCCTCTCGGTGTACAAGTGTATTACAAAGTGATCTATACAATTAGGCACAATAACAAAGTATTTGTTCTCTAATACAAGGTGAGAACTCAATGTAAGCTTACACTCTAAGTCACACAATCCCACAACCCAATTATACAATATATGTAAATACAATAAGCTCAATGGTTGTGTGTGTAAACAAAGAGTAAATAAAATCAACTAAACTCAATATAAACACTAGCTTAATAAAATGGTAATTAAACAATATAAATGTAAAGCTAGATTGAGTTTAGGGTAACTTCTCTATAGATAATAAGAGAGACGGAGAAGAGTGAATGCTCAAACACCAAGGATGATCTCCACTTGCTCTTGTAAAATTCTCTTCACAAACAAAACTCTTAAACACTCTTTTAAACAAACTAAAACAAACTTTAAACCCTTGTTAAACTTGTTTAAAACATTCTATTGGATGGTGGGAGAGATAAATACAATGGGGTATTTATAGGCTCCTAAAACATTAGCAAAAACCCAAGCAAAAAGACCAAAAACCCAAAAACAAACAAAACAGAAAACTAGCCGTTACTGTGCAACGGCTCTCTGATAAGTCGACTTATGAGTCTACTTATGAGTCGACTTATATGAGTTGACTCAGCAGAAGAAAAATACAACTGGGCTACACTTCATAAGTCAACTTATGAGTCGACTCATGAGTCGAATTATGAGTCGACTTATACGTGCACAAACCTAAAATGCACAGAAAAAACTCAACTTTGAAGTGCCTTTAAAAATAGTAAATAAATTCCAAAACTTATAAAACTTTGGGAAATGTTTATAAATATGTAAATGAACATGTTACAAAAAGAATTTTTGGAATTACACTTCACATTTGTAAAAAAATTATCATTTTGCAAAATAGTCCAAAAACATGAAAACTAAACATACATGTTTTGACATTTTGACTAAACTATGTTTTGAAACAATACAAAATGATTATATAGACTTAATAGAAGATGTATATCATTATTGTTAAGTCTATATACTAAGAAATCAATATTTTCACAAAATTGCATATTCTATGCAATATATATTTAAACATAATTGAGTAAGAAACATATGAGGATATATATTAATGTATATTTGTTTCATATCTATATAGTTAAACCAAAACACAATAATAAATATGAAATATGTAGTCTCATATTTATAAACATGAAAACTCAAAACTATGTATTGTTTTCGGGAAAAGTTGCTGTTTTCATTGCTCTTTTTGAGATCTGTTACAACTTCAATCGTTACAACAGAATTTAAATGAAAACAAAAGATTACAACTTTATCGAAAATAAATACGAGATCCCGGTTTGGTTCGGTCTCGCTTGCGTGGGTTGTTGGCCTGTGACGGGGATGTTGATATCCGTGGACCGCCGACTCTTCATATCTGTTCCGGGAAAATCCGGCAGAGTTTCGTCTATCCGCAAAGGGATATAGAAACAGAACCTCATCGATCCGCGTGAGATCTAGAGGTTATAAGCGTATATCTCGGCTAAAACGAGATAATAGCTCTTCTTAG